>JBCNYH010034846.1:0-12216 GCA_039654325.1 Tandanus tandanus | reverse complement strand
CCACAGGTAGGAATGATTTCCTGTGTCGTTCAGTGGAGCATTTAGGTGGTATCAGTCTCTCACTGAACGTGCTCCTGAGACTGATCAGCAGGTTGTGAAGTGGGTGGGAGGTATTGTTGAATATTGTCTTTCTTTTGGACAACATTCGCCTCTCCGACACTACTGTCAGAGAGTCCAGCTCCATCCCCACAACGTTACTGGCCTTGTGGGTCAGTTTGTTCATTTTGTTTGTGTCTGCAACCCCTCAGCCTGCTGCCCCAGCATGCAACAGCATGCTGTACAGGATGGCGCTGGCCACAACAGACTCATAAATCATCCTAAGCAGTGTTCGGCAGATGTTAAACGACCTTAGCCACCTCAAAAAATAGAGACGGCTCTGGCCCTTTTTGCAAAGTGCAGTAGTGTTCTTAACCCAGTCCAGTTTATTGTCAATATGAACTCCAAGATATTTGTAATCCTTCACCATTTCCACATTGACGCCCTGGATGGAAACAGGGGTCGCTGGTGTTTTGGATCTCCTGAAATCCACAATCAGTTCCTTGGTCTTGGTCACATTAAGCTGCAGATGATTCAGCTCACACCATGTGACTAAGGAATCCACAGCAGCCCGATATCACCTCCACTGATACATCCAACTACAGCAGAGTCATCAGAAAACTTCAGAAGATGGCAGGTCTCTGTGCAGTAGCTGAAGTCAGTTGTGTAGAGGGTGAAGAGAAAAGGGGAGAGGACGGTTCCTTGTGGTGCTCCAGTGTTGCTGACCACCGTGTCCAACACGGAGTGCTGCAGGCGCACATACTGACGTCTTCCGGTCATGTAGTCCACAATCCCGGACACAAGAGAGGCATTCACCTGCATCATTGTCAGCTTCTCACCCTGGAGGGTCGGTCTGATGGTGTTGAATGCACTAAAAAAGTCAAAAAACATGACCCTCACAGTGCTTGCCGGCTGGTCCAGGTGGGTGTAGACACGGTTTAGCAGGTAGATGATGGCATCCTCTACTCCGAGACAAGGCTGGTAAGCGAACTGAAGGGGGTCCTTATTTGGTCTAACCATGTGTCGGAGTTGATCCAGTATGAGTCTCTGGAGGGTCTTCATGACATGCGAAGTCAGTGCCATGGGTCTGTAATCCTGGGGGCCACTGGGACGTGGGCTCTTTGGTAGAGGAACAAGGCATGATGTCTTCCACCGCAAAGGGACCCTCTGTTGACTCAGGCTCATTGTGAAGATGTAATGTAAGACTCCACAGAGCTAGGGGGCACAGGCTTTAAGGACAGAAATAATAGTGACAATGTAGTGGTGACAGAAATGTGCAATTCATCAACATTTTTGACTTTACAATGACGGCTTACAAAAACTTTGATTTATTACTGAGCCCGATAGTTAACATTACAATTGTTTCTTGAAAAAGTTGTTTCTTCATTCTCTGAACCGCTTAATCCTAATTAGGGTCGCAGGGAGGCCGGTGCCCATCTCAGCCGACTCTGGAGGAAGGTAGAGTACACTCTGGACAGCTTGCCAGGCCATCGCAGGGCAGAAACATGCTGACAGCAACTCAGTGGCCTACTCTTTACGAAGGACAGCAATGGTTCTTTTACATGCCTCTCATCACAGACAGTGAGAGACATGGCTGGCCTTTGATAACCCAGTTAGCAGCACTGGGGGGACAGCAGTGACAACCCGGTGATAGTGGGGCTTGAACCCCCAACCTTTGGATCACTAAGTCAGCACCCTACCACTGGGCCACCACTGCTCTGAAAAAAAGTTATGTAATAGTTTTTTAAAAATTACAATTTAACTTATGATACAATTTTTATTTATTTTTTTTTTTACAATGAATGATTAGGTAATCCCCATGAACTAAAAACAGATTGAAGCCTTAATCCAGTCTCAGAAACCACAAAAACCTGCAAATGTTTTGAAAAGGCAGCTCTGCAGGCGGGATGTCCCAGGGTGTACACTACATAGGGAACAACGCACGATGGATAAAAAATTCAGCCTGACTGAAAAAGGGTTGCACGAGTCAGAATTCTACTCCAAATCGGGCTTAAAATCACTGTGTATGCCCAGCCTTATACAGGTGATTAGCAACAAATTGGAGCGAGAGCCTTAAAACTTAGAAATTCACACACAGAAACTGTCACACTATTTGAGATTTGTATTTTACAGTGACTGGTAAACCTGCAGGCTACTTTTCACCAAAGGACTGATCTTAGCTTCATTTTCTCCAAAGAGACTGACTGTGTAAACATAAGACGGAACCAGTGGGAATATTTTTTAAATCAATTCCACAAGTTTTTAATCTTTTAATAAAAAGATGGGCGTGCTCAGTAAAACATGAGAATTGGTGCCCCACAAAATATATCTAGATGGATATGCAGTGCACATTTGGTATAAGGTAGGCCATGGGATGTTGATTATTTGATTTTTGATTTTGATATACTGTATTAATCCCACAAAGGAAATTATTGCCTCTACATTTAACCCATCCACAGTGAGCACACACACTCGGAGCAGTGGGCTGCCACACATTGGTTTGCCCAGAGAGCAGTTGGGGGTTAGGTGTCTTGCTCAAGGACACTTCAGCCATGAAGGTGGAGGCAAGGAAGATGCAGCTCACTCCCCCCACCACCACACATTTTTCCTGCTGGTTTAGGAATCGAACCAGTGACCTTTCAGTTTGATTCCTGAACCAGCAGGAAAAACATGTGGCTTATGTGTGGATTATGTATACATTCCAATCATGTAGTGAATATCTGCTTGCTGGTGTGGTACAATACCATTAAAAGTTTTCGAAGTTTTTTTTAATGCAGTAGTTTCAATGCAAACTTTGTAGCTATGGAAAATATAAGCACGTATTTTGGCTACTGTAACACTGTACATTTAAAAATAAAATATGACAATATGTATTAAGTATATTTCAAAATGTGCTTTTTAAATATTAAATAACATTTTTTAATTGTACCACTGTGAAAACTGGCTTAACGACTAATAACAAGTTTACATTTCATAGGATTTGTCTTGGCACGTCTGCCTCACAACAAGAAGGTGCTGTGTTCAAGTCCCTGGCTAGGCAGATTCTGTGTGGAGTTTGCAGTACTCTCCATGTTTGCATGGGTTTCCTCTGAGTCCTCCAGTTTCCTCCCACAGTCCAAAGACATGCACTTTAGTCAATTTAGCTGTTCCAAATTGCCCTTAGGTGTGGATGTGATTGTGAATGCTTGTGTGTGCTGCCCTGTGATGGTCTGGTGAGCAGTTCAAGGTGCACCCTGCCTCACCCACTGTCTAGCCTCCCCGTTACCCTAGTAGCAGCCAATAATACATGATTCCTATTTGGCTTGGGGAAAAAAGGTTTGGTTGCATGTATTTTGTATACCAAACCTTTTAGAACCCATCTGAAACAAAATATGTATGAGTCTGCGGACTCTTGTCTAGCCATTCAAAATCCGGGCAACAAACTCTCCAAAACTGTCTAAAATACTGTTCTAGAAAAAAACATGGTGTTGTTTCCACAAACAGAAAAGACAAATTGTTTTAATTATGAGAAAACCAACTTCTTTAGTAGCTTTTATTTTAAAGCTACTGGAAAAGTTGTTTTTCCCAGTTGGACCTGTTTTTTGCAAACAATCTCTGGATATGCATGTCTTCTTCTTTAGCCTGCTCCCATTAGTCCCTTATGCACTCAGAAAATGTGAAAATGACTTTTTTACTGCTGGTGATATAAACTCTTTTAATAAAATGATTTAGACTACTGTGATGGCCTGGCGAGTTGTTCAGGGTGTACCTCACCCTCGCCCAGAGTCAGCTGAGATGGGCGCCAGCCTCCCTGTCACCCTAATTAGGATTAAGCATTTCAGAAAATGAATGGATTTAGGACTACAATTACCATTACTGTTATAAGATATCCAGCTAGACTGCATGTTAAACTATAGTGAAGTTTGTACTACATGGTTTGTATTTTTATCTGGTTTCACCTGATGGGTTTTCCCTTTGAGTCTGGTTCCTCTCAATATTTCTTATTTGTATCGACTGAGGTAGTTTTTCCTTGTTGTTGCTGCAGGCTTGCTCATAAAGGATGTGTTTGTAGAAGAAATGTTTAAATTCTTCATCAAATTTGTTTTTTCTATGTAAAGCTGCTTTGTCAACTATAAATAGTGCTAAACAAATAAAATTGAATTGAACTGAATTATTCATAAGGTCCAGCCCCTCTCGAGAGGTGGTTCCAGAGCCCAAGCTATGTTAAACTATATCAAGTTGGTATCCCTCAACTTCGTGCACCAGCTCAAGCTCCTTCCCTGCCAGAAAGGAGACACTCCATGTGCAAAGAGTAGCATGTACATGTCCCATGTAGCCAGAGTCAGTAGCCGAGGATCGGTCTGATAGAACCCACACCTTTGGATACCACCCAGCTCACATTGCACTCAACCCCTATAGCCCCTCCCACAGGTGGTGGGTCCATGGGAGAGCAGACCCATGTCTTTTCTTCAGGGCCTGGCCGAGCTCCATGACCAGAAACCTCTCCCCCAGGCCTGGCTCCAAGGGGAGACCCAGTAATTCACGTCCAGGCAAGGGAAACTGCATCCTTGAAATAATTCTGCTTATAGGGGTCCTCTGAACAGTGCTTAGTCTGGACCTTCACCTAGGACCTGTTTGCCTTGGGTGACCCTACCAGGGGCATAATGCTCCTGGTAGGGTCACTCAACCAGGGGCATAATGCTCCTGACAACATAGCTCCCAGGATAATTAGGACATACCTACTCCTCCACCATGATAAGGTGGCGATTAAACAGTGTGACCTGAATGGCAGCAACCCTTAGCTGTGGCTAGAAGGTCATTGATGCCTTTTGTGGTGGCAACTCTCAAACCCGGAGGTGGAAATTTGAAGTGAGGGGGGCCCATCAAGTTGAAGAAGGAGGCCTATTGGGTCTTTTTGGCCTGTGGAACTCCTGAGGCAGTGGACAGGTACTGGTAGGCCAAACATACTGCAACCCAGGCTGTCGCTGATGCAAAATCTTGGGTGTTGGAGCAGTTCGGTAAAAGCCTGCAAAGTGACTTTCAGTTATCTTCCAAAAGGTTTCGAGCCACCATCTGATGCCTCAGGAGGGGGAAGTAGTATTCTACAAACAGTGTTTACAATGGAAGTAGGGAGCTGCTCACCTCGACTGGGGATGTTGTTGGGAGGTGGAAGGAATACTTTGAGGACTTCCTCAATTCCACACATGCCCTCCAAGGAGGTGGAACACTCTGGGGGTTTAGAAGGGGGTCTGCCCATCACTGGGGCGGAGGTCGTCAAGGTAGTCGCAAAAAGCTCTTCAGTTCCCAGGCTCCGGGTGTGGACGAGATTTGTCCTCAACACCTCAGGGCTCTGGATGTTGTAGGAGTGTCTTGGTTGACACATCTCTGCAGTATCAAGTGGTCATCAGGGGCCGTACTTCTGAATTGGCAAACTGCAGTGGTAGTTCTCCTTTTTAAAAAGGGGGACTGGAGGGTGGGTTTCAACTATTGTGGAGTCATACTCCTCAGCCTACCCGGGAACGTCTATACAGGAGTACTAGAGAGGAGAATCTGACCAATGGTCAAACCTCGGATTCAGGAGGAACAATGTAGTTTTCATTCCATCGCCAGAACTTTCGACCAGCTCTGTACACTGTTCAGGATTCAAGAGGGGGCATAGGAATTGGTCTACATATGCTTTGTGGACTAAAAGAAGACTTTCAACCATGTCCCTCAAGCTATGTGCTCCAGGAATACGGTGTACTGGACCCGTTGCTACAGGCTATTTGGTCTCTGTATTACCGGAGCCAGATCTTGGTTCGCATTGGTATCAACTGGTCGAATTTGTTTCCAGTGAGAGTTGGACTCTGCCAAGGCTGTCCTTTGTCACTGGTTCTGTTCATAATTACTATGGACAGAATTTCTAGGCACAGCCAAGGCATTGAGCGGTTATGGTTTGGTGGCCATAGGATCTTGTCTTTGTGGATGTAGTTGTCATCTTGGCTTCATCAAACTGGGACTTCCTGCTCTCGTTGGAGTTATTCGCAGACAAGTGTGAAGCAGCCAGGATCAGAATCAACACCTCCAAGTCCGAAGCCATGGTTCTCAGATGTAAAAGGGTGGATTGCACCCTCTGGGTCTGGAATGAGGTTTTGCCCCAAGTGGATGAGGTCAAGTATCTTGGGGTCTTGTTCATGAGTGAGGGATGGATGGAATGGAAGGTCAACAGGAAGACCGGTGCAGCCTCTGCTATGAAGCCGAACTTGTACTAGACCATCATGGTGAAGAGGGAGCTGAGCCCCCTGTGAGTGGTGAGCACCTGACCTGGAAATATACAAATTACCTGGTAACCATAGTAAGAAAACATGACATCTGTTGCCAAATACACTTACAATTCCCTATTTCTGTACAAAATTTGATCATTTGATAATTCTTCCCCACCCCACACACACACGTTTTCCAGCAAAATGCAGTGTTAAACAAAATAAATGAAATGGCTTTATTTCCTTTCCTTTAAAATGTTGCAGAAATGCTTTACAGCTGTCATGATGTTTTACCTTATGTGAAAATTAAACCCAGGTCTCCTGATTGAGAGATGAGTGAATATCACAGGAGCGAAGTTTGGACACACTTGCAGAAGGCTTTAGTAAGGTTGCAATTAGACACAGCTGAAGTCAATAACATGATTGGATGTATGAAAAAACCCAACCCAGGAAATGGTGACATCTGGTGGTCATATAAATTCAAAAATAAATAAAAACAAGGCAGAGTTCTGACAGGACCCCCCTCTCTATGAATGTCTCCTGATGTTCCTCGGGCGACCCTGATGGCTCTGATGAAAGTCCGTGATTAGTGTATGGTCCAGAATGTTCCAAGCTGGGACCCACGAGCGTTCCTCAGGACCATCCCAGTTGACCAAGTACTGTAGGGAACCTCAAACCCACTGACAGTCCAGCAGGTGGTGGACTGTAAATGCTGATTCACCGTTGATGGTCCTAGGAGAAGGAGGAGAAACAGGGGCAGGAGCCAGTAGAGACATGAGCAGTGGGCGCAACTGGGAAACATGGAATGTGGGGTTGACCTTGACCGAAGATTGCAACTGAAGCTTGTAGACCACTGGGTTGACCCTCCTAACCACTTTAAATGGACCCACAAAGCGAGGAGCCAACTTGCGGTTCTCCATTTTGAGTGGAAGATTTCTGCTGGACAGCCAGACCTTTTGCCCAGGCTGAAACGAGAGAGCCGGTCCATGGCGACAGTTGGCTTGAACTTGGTAGTCCCGGGATGTGCGAAGCAAGGCAGGCCGGACCCTCCTCCACGTCCTTATGCACCTCTGCATGAACTGCTGAGGTGAGGGAACATCCACCTCCTCCTCCTGCTCAGGGAACAAAGGTGGTGTGAATCCAAACTGGCACTCAAATGGAGACATACCTGTAGCAGAGCACTTGAGGGTATTGTGAACTTATTTGGCCCATGGAAGCTTGGAACACCAAGTCTTGGGGTTAGAGTCCACCAGACACAGCAATGTTGTCTCCAAGTCCTGATTGATCCTTTCTGTCTGACAGTTAGACTCCAGATAAAACCCTGATGTCAGGCTGGCCGTAGCCCTAAGAAGTTGACAAAAGGCCTGCAAAAACTGGGAGATAAACTGGGGTCCCCGGTCCGAGACCACATCCTGAGGAAGCCCAAAAACTCGAAAAACATGTTCACATATAAATCTGGCAGTCTCAGCAGCAGAAGGCAGTTTAGAAATGGTATAAAACAACAGGCATTAGAGAAACAATCAACAACAACTAGGATAACTGTATTACCTTGGGAGGGCGGTAAACCGGTGACAAAATCCATGGATATATGTGACCATGGTCTCCGAGGGATGGGTAAGGGCAGTAAGAGACCTTGAGGGCATTGGTGCAGGTCCTTATTACAGGCACAAATTGAACAAGCACCATCAAAGACTTTCACATCGTTTGTCATTCCTGGCCACCAGAAACCCCACTGGAGAAACTGAAGCATTTGTGACATGCCTGGGTGGGCCACCAAATGAGATGAGTGTTCTCACTGGAGGACTTTGGTCCGGACACATCTGGGAGCAAACAGACAGTTAGGAGGTCCAGTCCCTGGACCAGGATCTCTTTGCTGGGCCTTTCGTACCTCCGCAACCACTCCCCACTCATGGGCCACAATCCTTGACTTGGATCATCTCAGGACCCCTGTCCGCAGTGGCTGGTTGAAACTGGTGGGATAGAGTATCAGGTTTCATATTCTTTTTCCTGGACGATAAATGACAAAGTTAAATCTATCAAAAAAAGTGCCCACCGTGCCTGTCTGGAATTGAGCCGCTTTTGCCTGATGAATGTTCTATAGGTTTTTTATGATCTGTCCAGACTAAAAAGGTTGATCAGCTCCCTCCAGTCAATGACGCCATTCCTCAAGGGCCAACTTAACAGCAAGCATTTCACAATTTCCGATGCTGTTGTTCCTCTCAGCCGAAGACAGCTTCTGAGAAAGGAAGGCGCACGGGTGAAGCTTCCCATCTTCCCCTCTCTGTGACAGCACTGGTCCCACTCCAACATCTGAAGCATCAACCTCCACTACAATCTAATATTAGGATAAACCTACGATAAAAGTTAACCAAGAAACCTTTGAGTCTCTTTGATAGATGTGTGGACAGGCCAATCTTGAACTGCCTGAGTCTTCCGTGGATCCATATGAACACTGCCTGGATTGATTATAAATCCTAAAAAGGACACTTCAGAGAAATGAAAGTTACATTTCTCGAGTTTACCAAAAAGATGGTTTTCAAGTAGAACCTTCAACACTTCTCGGACATGCTGCACATGTGCGTGGAGGGATGAAGAAAAAAATTCAGGTACACAAACACAAATTTGTTTAATTTGCTTAACATATCCCAGAGAAGCTCATTGAGCAAGGATTGGAATAATGCTGGAGCATTGGTCAGCCCAAAGGGCATTACCTGGTACTCATACTGACCATTGGGAGTGTTGAATGCAGTCTTCCACTCGTTGCCCCTCTGAATTGTGACCAGGTGGTAGGCATTACGAAGGTCCAGTTTGGTGAAGAGACACCCCCTGGAGAAGTTCAAAAGCAGAGGACATTAGCGGAAGGGGGTATTGATACCTGACAGTGATTTTATTCAAGGCACGGTAGTCTACACATGGCCGCAATCCCCCATCATTCTCCCCTACAAAGAAGATTCCAGCTCCTGCAGGAGATGATGAAGGACGGATGAACCCAGAGGCCTTGAAGTAGTTGTCCAAGGCCTCCTGTTCTGGAGCTGAAAGTAAAAAGACTTGACCTTTGGGAGGCCTGGAGTCAGGTGGCAGGTCAATTGCACATCATATGGTCTGTGAGGGGGCAAAACAGAAGCCTTCTCCTTACTGAATACTTCCTTAAGATCCTTGTACTCGGGGGGAACTTGAGATAACTCTGGAGGCTTAAGAGACTTGAAAGCCTAGGGTGAAGGCCTTGGAAGGAGGCAGGCTGACTGGCACAATGTTCCCCACTCCAGGATAGTTCCCCATGCCCAGTCTACATGAGGGTTATGATCCAAATAAGGAACAACTGATAGTAGCAATGCAATTAGACACAGCTGAAGTCAATAACGTAATTGGATGTATGAGAAAACCCAACCCAAGAAATGGTGACATCTGGTGGTCATACAAATTCAAAAATAAATAAGAACAAGGCAGAGTTCTGACATCAGCATTGTAATAAAACAGATTAGAAGCACATCCTGATGCTGTTTTGTTAGGATGTTTTTTTATGACATTCGACACTGCTTCCCACTTTCTAAGTATGTCTGTAATGTTACTTGGAGCGATGGTTTCCTGCAGTACCTCCGGTTTCTATCCACTGTTCTTTTCACTGGCAGCATGATGACTAAGGTTAACTGGAAAAAAGTCACACACACACACACACACACACACACAAACAGACAGCAATGCACAGAAAAAAATCAACGATCCAAATACATCTTGATGATGCGAGCACGAGTACTGAACTGAACTGCTGAGAGGAAACCCAACACACACCCATGCGAACATTTGATTAATGAGTTACCTAGATTTCAACGGGCTCTCAGACTGGACTGGGGGTCCATTGATTGGGACAGTTTTTATTATGAAAACAGGGACTAATCTTCCTAAATTGTTGATCAGTTTTATCTATATTGTCTTACTAATGCAACCGTCGCCTTTATTTGGAAATCGCTTCACCTATTAAGCGTAGGCTTACATTCAAAATCTCTGAACAGTTACCACTTCAAAACTATTGCCATTTCGAATATTCTTGTTGCGGGGTATTGTGGAATCCCTCCTCTGACTAATTGCCAAGTTTCTTATGATGGGGATTACCCAAGTTCCAAGAATTGCAAAAATAGTAAGAGTATTGGGGAAGCCCACAGGGACCATGATGTGCGCTATACTGGCCATGTATCTTGTGAGTGGTGCAGTCCAACATCGCAACAGATGTGGTATAGCTAGTAGAACCGCTGCCCCTCTGTGTTGAAAGGAGCCAGTTGAGGAGGCTCAGGCATCTTGTTAGAATGCCTCCCTGGTGTGGTGTTTTGGGAATTTCCTTTTTGGAAGAGACCCCGAGGTTGACTCAGAACATGCTGGAGGGACTATGTCTCTTGGCTGGTCTGGGAACACCTCGTTGTCCCCCCGGAAGAGCTGGAAGAAGTGGCTGGGGAGAGGGACGTCTGGACCTCACTGCTTAGGCTGCTGCCCCCATGACCCAACCCTAGACCAAGAGGAAGATGATGATGATGCTGATGATGAATTAGTCATTGAATTGAAATCATCCTTCTCCATCTCGCTGTTTTTGCAACCCTTTCAGTCACACCAATCACCTGCATATCCTCCCTTACCTCATCCATAAGTCTCTTCTTTTGCCTTTCTTTTCTTTTCATTTTTCCCAGAACATGCTGGAGGGACTATGTCTCTCATTTCATTACAAATCATTTAAGCCACTCTTCTCCACCCATTCCATCCTTTCTGCACTCTTTTTCACTTCTCTACCACACTCTCCATTACATTGAAAAAGTAACCCCAAATATTTAAATCCATCCCCTCCTTACAGCTGTACTCATCCCTCAGGCTCCCTCTCATTCATGTACATTTACTTCATCTTACTCATGCTGATCTTTGGCACATATTTTACTTTAATGCAGCCATCAAGATGGTGTAGTGCCTCAGAAAGAGAAAGCGCTGGCAGTGAGAGCTTGACTGGCAATATAACGGCATAAACAAAGGTGACGTTATTGTGTGATGTAAGTGCATTAACTTTATACAGTAAGTAATAAAAGGTTTTCAGTGCAGAAATAGCATTTAAATCCAGGTGTTTCTTAAAATGTAAAACCATTCATGTATTCTAGCGTCAGGTCATTTTGCCATCATAGATTATAACTGATATTCTGATGTCACAAAGTTTTCTAGCTTGTGCGGCAGATATAATGCAACTGCAGAGCATGGTTCAGAAAACTGCAGCCACTTTGCTTAATACAGTGTGTTGTACACTCTAAAACTAGTTTTGAATTGAACCCCCGATTCCCGTGCACGCTAGCCGATAACAGAGCGCGACATATTACGAGATAAGCGGCCGCCTCCAAGTAGGTAGTGGGAAATGAACGGTGACGTCACCCCATGAATATTCATGAGCCGCCCTGTACTGGTGCTGGTTACTGAAATTCACACCAGCACAGAACATGCAAAATCCACACAGGCACAGTGCTAACCCCTGAAGCTCCCTGATACAACAACATTTGTATTTGATTTTAAATAGTTTCACATCAGTGAATAAAATAAGTTTTTTTGATGTGTATGTCTAACCTGTCAACCAGGATTCAGCCAAGTGCGCGTGTGCGTGTGTGTGTGCGTGTGCGTGTGTGTGTGTGAGTGAATCAGAGCGTGAGAGAGATATTTAGTGGTAACAAGTGAGAACTAATTTTAATGATCCTGTCATCTAGCAGACATTTTAAGGGACTGTTTTAGTTACTGCCTCCATGTCATCACTTGTAAGTGCAAGTTCATAATGTGATGGTGAGACATTTAACATTACACTCAACAAATCTCATCAAATTTGTTTATTGCTGTGATGTATATTTATAATGACTTATAATGACTAGATAGATCCACAGACGATGCAATAGCGCTGGCTCTGCACACTGCTCTCTCACACCTGGATCACAAGAACACTTATGTG
>JBCNYH010034661.1:0-12226 GCA_039654325.1 Tandanus tandanus | reverse complement strand
CAACATTTACTTTCAAGCACCAACATTTACTTTCAAGCACCAACATTTACTTTCAAGCACCAACATTTACTTTCAAGCACCAACATTCATTGTTAAGTACCAATATTTATTGTCAAACACCAACATTCCCCTTTAAGCACCTGTCAAACACATTTTTGCTATCAAACACCAAGATTTACTGTCAAACACCAACATTTACTATCATATACCAACATTCACTGCCAAACACTAACATTGACTGTTACGCATCAACTTTTGATGTCGAAACACATTTGCCATTTAACATCAACATTTATTGTCAAACACCAACATTTTACTTTGAAACACCAACATTCACCATCAAACACTAACATTTACTGTCAAACACCAACATTTTTTGTCAAACACCAACATTCACTGTTAAGCAGCAACATCATCTGTCAAACACCAAAATTCACTTTTAAGCACCAGCATTTACTGTAAAACATTTACATTTTACTTTGAAACACCAACATTCACTGTCAAACACCAACATTCACTGTGAAACACAAACATTAACTGTGAAACACAAACATTAACTGTCATACACCAACATTCGCCATCAAACACCAATATTAACTGTCAAACACCCACATTCACTTTAAAAGGCCAACATTTCATGTCAAACACCAACTTTCAATGTCAAACACCAACTTTCAATGTCAAACACCAACTTTCAATGTCAAACAGCAACATTCACTATGAAACACCAATATTTACAGTCAAACACCCACATTTGCTTTTAAACACTAAGATTCATTGTCAAACACCAACATTGACTGTTACGCATCAATTCTTGTTCTTGTTACGCATCATTCCAACATTTGCCATGAAACATCAACATTTTCTGTCAAACACCAACCTTCACTATCAAGCACCAACATTCACTCTCTCACACCAACATTTTACTTTGAAACACCAACATTCACTGTCACACACCAACATTTTACTGTCATACACCAACATTCACTGCCAAACACCAACATTTCACTGCCAAACACCAACATTTCACTGCCAAACACCAACATTTCACAGTCATACACCAACATTCACTGCCAAACAACAACATTCGCTGTCACACACCAGCATTCACAATTAAGCACCAACATTTACTGTCAAACACCAACATTCACAATTAAGCACCAACATTTACTGTCAAATACCATCATTCACTATTAAACATCAAAATGTGTTGTCAAACACCAACATTCTTTGTTATACATCAATTTTTTGTCAAACACCAACATTCACCATCAAGCACCAACATTCACCGTCAAGCACCAACATTCACCGTCAAGCACCAACATTCACCGTCAAGCACCAACATTCACTGTCATACACCATTATGCACTGTTAAACACCAACATTCACTTTCAAACATCAACATTCTCTGTGAAACACCAACATTTACTGTTACGCATCAACTTTTGATGTCAAATGCCGACATTAGCCATCAAACACCAACCTTTACTGTTAAACACCACCATTTACCTTCAAACACCAACATTTACTGTTGAGCACCAACTTTTGATGTCAAATACCATCATTCACTATTAAACACCAGAATTTGTCATCAAACACCAACATTCACTGTTACTTTTGATATGAAATATCAACATTCACCATCAAAGACCAACAATTACTTTCAAACACCAACATTTGCTTTTAAACACCAACATTCACTGTTAAACAACACCATTTCTGTGAAACACCAATATTTACTGTTACGCATCAACTTTTGATGTTAAATACTAACATTCGCCATCAAACACCAACATTCATGGTTAAACACCATTTACTGTCAAACACCAACATTCACTGTTTAACAACACCATTTACTGTCAAACACCAACATTCACTGTTTAACACCATTTACTGTCAAACACCAACATTCACTGTTTAACAACACCATTTACTGTCAAACACCAACATTCACTGTAAAACAACATTTACTGTTACACATCAACTTTTTGTCAAATACCAACATTCGCCATCAACCACCAACATTCACTATTAAACACCATTGACTGTCAAACACCAACATTCACTGTCAAACATTTACCAACATACACCAACATTCACTGTTAACCACCAACATTGACGGTCAAACATCAACATTCACTGTCAAACACATATATTTGCTATCAAACACCAACATTTACCATTGAACGACAACATTCACTGTCAAACAACATTTACCAACATTTACTATCCTACACAACATATTTCCTGCCAAACATCCACATTCACTGTCAAACGCCAACATTTCCTGTCATACACCAACATTTACTGTCAAACACCAACATTCACTCTCAAACATCAACATTCCCTGTCAAACGCCAAAATTTGCTGTCAAACACCTACTTTTGATGTCACACTGTTAAGCACCAACATTTGCCATCAAACACCAACATTACTGTTACACATCAACTTTTGATGTCAAAAACCAAAATTTGCCATCAAACACCAACATTCACTGTTAAACACCAACATTTACTGCCAAACCCCAAAATTCACTGTCAAACATCAACATTCAATGTCAAATGCCAACATTTGCTGTCAAACACCAACACTCACTGTTAAGCAACAACATTTGCCATCAAACACCAACATTTACTTTCAAACACCATTTGCATTCAAACACCAACATTCACTCTTAAACACCATTAAACACCAACATTTACTGTCAAACACCAACATTTTACTTTGAAACTCCAACATTCCCTGTCAAACGCCAACATTTGCTGTTACGCATCTACTTTTATTGTCAAACACCAACATTTTACTTTGAAACTCCAACATTTAATGTCAAACACCAACATTCCCTGTCAAACACCAACATTCACTCTTAAACACCAACATTTGGTGTCAAGCACCAACATTCACAGTCAAACACCAACATTCACCATCAAACACCAATATTAGAATAGAATAGAATCACTTTACTGTCATTGCAGCAACACACAATGAAATTAAGTGCAATCAACAGTGCAAAAGACAATCACACGCACACAGTCAAACTTATCAGATCAGTCCCACCCTCATTCAACTCAGTTCAGTATTGCACATATACTCTAAGGAAAATAAAGTGTTACTGTGCTTGGGAGGGTGTATGTGTGTGTTTGTGTGCGTGTGTGCAAGAATGTTTGTGTGTGTGTGTGTCTGTGGGTGAAGTGTGTGTGTGTGTGTGGTGATGGTGAGGGGTCATGTCTTTGAGTTTGGTGGCATTCAGTTTGTTTAGAGCTATGGGGTAAAAGCTGTTCTCTTGTGTGCTTGCCTCAGGTGTCTTTACCTCAGGTGTCTTTACCTCAAAGCAGGCAAAGAAGAGGTTCAACTCCTCCACCAATGAGGCATCACCGCCAGTGGCTCCTAGGTCTGTCCGGTAGTTGGTGATGTGCTGGACTTCCTGCCACACCCACCTGCTGTTGTTGCTGTCAAGATGTTCCTTGATCCTCCTCTTGTAGTCCAAGTTGGCCTTCCGGATGCCTCTGTTCACACTATAGAGGGCCCTGTCTATAGAACTGAAGGCAATGTCCCTTTTCTTTATTAACTGCTGGACCTCCCTGGTCATCCAGGGCTTCTGATTAAGGTAGATCCTAATGAGTATGTCCACAGTGACAATGTCTGTGCAGGTTTTGATGTAACAAGACTGTCAGTGAACATCTCCAGGTCCTGATGTTCAAAAATGCCCCAATCATTCCTGTTGAAGCAGTCCTGCAGGGATAAAAAACAGGGACAGGTGGTCTGACTGGGCTAGGTGCAGTAGAGGTTTGACTCTGTAGCCCATCTTGATGTTAGAGTACACCTTATCCAGTGTCCAGCACACTTAACATGCTGGTTGAATTTAGGGAGCACTGCTTTTAAATCCACATGATTAAAATCCCTTGCTACAATGCACACTGTGTCAGGATGCACACTCTGCTGTCTGTTAATGCTACCATCCGAGAGCCGCAAACAGTAAACAGCAGTGATTATGACCACCTTAAACTCTCTGGGGAGGTAGATGGGTCTGCATTTATCAGTCACATATTCCAGGTCCGGGGAACAGTGACTATTGACAGTGACTGTGTTAGTACACCAGCTGGAATTAATATAATCACAGAGCCCCCCTCCTCTACTCTTACCAGAATCACTGGTATGGTCATGCCGCTGAGCCGTGTAGCCAACTACCTGGATAGTAGAGTCCAGGATGGATGAATGAAGCCAAAGTCTCTGATTTCCAGGATGCAGCTATTCATGATGTTTTTCGCAACCAGAATCCTCAGTTCGTTCAGTATATTTGTGAGGGATCTTGAGTTTGTGACAAAGATGCTGGGATGCAGCGGTTTGTGAGGCTGCTTCTGTAGCCTCATCAGAGCGCCGGCCCTGCAGCCTCACCTTTGCTTTCTCTTCCTACTCCACCTCCGGTTCCAGCCTGCAGGGACGTATGAACGTAAAAGTTCTTATCATATGTCTGAAGCACAGACTGAAGCCACAATAGTGCTAGTTGGCAATAAGATTTTTGACAGATCTTTGAAGTTTTATGACAACTCTGAAGTAATTTATTTTGACACACTTCCAGACTTCCACAGTATTAGGTATGCAGGAAAAAGCCTAGATGTAATGGCACTAAATGGAATTGTAAAGGAAATTATGTATGCTGATTGCAAAAGTATTGACATATTCAGATGATGGTTCAAAAAAGCAAGGTGCCAGGTCTTTTTCTGTGCAGGGTATTACAGTGAATGAGAAATACCTTTCGCTGCCTACCATGAACATTGCTTCTGAATCTAGGTTGAACCTAGCAGCCTTGAAAGTTGCAATTTTAGATATTCATGAGGCTGCAAGTGGTATGCCAGCCAAAACTAGATGAATTAATTGCTAAAAGTCTTAATACAGAGCATATTCCAGATTATCTATTCTGTAATGTTCACACCACACTAATGTTTAAAGAGAATGCTCACTCACTTGTGGGCAGAAATCTCTAGGGAGAGACAAGATTTATTCAAATTTTCTTGTCAATGTTATCACGAATGCTTGCAGTGTGACAGAGTAAGCACTAGCCTGTTTTACAAGATTAATAAATCATGACTTTGATCATTAACCTTGAAATAAATCAAATGAATTTGATCTATACATCCAACCAAAGCAAAACAAGTCTGTCAGCTTAAAGGATAAATGTTTTAATCACTTAACACCTACTTGTGCCATCAGCCTATATCACAGGGAAGATGTTTCCTCTTTCTTGGCTAAGTATGAACACATGATCCGTCATTTGGCTTGCATTGTCAGATGTTTTTTGGACTTGGATTTTTTGACAATCAAGTACTGTGCTGGTGCTCTGATTGGTCTTCACCTTATTGAACCTTATCTATCCCTAACAATGTCCTCAGAAACCACTTACTCCAAACTTGTCCCTGCCTTCCAAGAATTGTATCATGAACATAATACTACAGTATATAAAGCTGCTCAATACAAAGGAGCCAGCCTTTACATTTGTCTCCCAGGAGTGACTTGACCAAACCAGCTATGATGATGATCTTTGTGATACTGTCTCTACAATTGCAAGAATATTCCAGTCTGAAGTAACAAATCTCCTGAGAATTATTTTACCAAAGCTTGCTGATGGTTTCCAAAAACAAAAAGGTGACATTTTCTTTTGGAGACGACTGCCCCTCATCAAGACACTTTTTATTCAACATGGATCCAACTAAACTAGAAAAGGCACTAGTCCATAACTTGGCAGCTGAGCACAGTGTTGGCTTTGTTAATTATGAATTGTCAAGCAGAGGTTCAAAACAACCAAGATGTACCTCTGTGTCACAAGTCAAAGACCAAGCTGCTGACTTAATTGATCAGTGTACCACTGGATCATTCCAGTCATTTGGTTAGTATGTTCAGAAAGGATCAAAGATTCCTGAGATTCTTCAAGCATGGGACAAACATCAAAATGAATTGAAAGAGCAAGGGATGTTTGAAAAAGAAACAGCAAACATTGCTCTGGAAAAAAGAAGAAACAATGACCTGGAATCCTTAGGTGGTCCTTTCACCAGTGCAACTCAAATTCATCACCTTATGTGCACAGATGCAGCCAAACAAAGAAGTCTGTATTTTAAAGTGCGGTATGCTTGGGACACCTCTCCGTCTTTGCCAAAGGCCAGTGATTTGTTCAGTTTCATTTAAAAAAAAAAAAAATAATAGAAAGCTGCCTTCAGAAACTTATGCTGTCAATTTCAAACTCTATCAAAACATAACTCCAAATGTAGAGGTCACAATGGATCATTTGAGAGGTGGTTGACAATTTTCTGCTATTATCATGCTAAAATTAAACATATATTGTAGTTGCCTGTAAGAAATATTTCCTTCTTGCTAATACTTTTGTATTTCACAAGCTCGTTAGAAGTTATTAAAATGTAATTTTGGCACTTAATGTGCATTCATGTGTTTCCCCATATATAATATGACAGTCACAAAAGGTGAAGATTATGATTTTGTTGCTTTGCACTTTTCAGTGGGTATGTATGGAGTGGTTATAAAATTGGTAATATTTTGGTACCTCCATGTTCAAAAGAGTCCTCTACATAAACTGAGTTGGTCTCTGGTTGGTTTAGACCTACTACCACCCCTACTCTGGGCATAGAAAGCAGGCAGCAGGGAATAGAGAGTAGGAAATAGAGAACCAGGAGTAAGAAATAGGGTTAATGGAATAGGAAACAGAATAAAAAAAAGTAGGGAATCAAAAGTAGAAAATAAGTAGGGAATAGCAAGTCAGGAGTATGGAATGGGATGTAGGGAGTAGGAAGAAGGGAATAGGGAACTAGTTCAAACAAATGAAAGCAATTGGACTCTCTGCTTTGTATAACTTCAACTCTTACACACACCTGTCAATCTTCTCTCTCCCTCTGCATTTTCCCCTCTCATCTGTTCCTCCTTCTCCAAGTTTAGAATCAATTTTCAAAGTTGAAAGTGATGTGGTTTCAGCTCTGTCATTAGAAAGGCTTTGTAAAGGTTAATTAGCTGAAAAATCACTTTAGCCTGAACTAAAAACGACTCACACTCAGTGTCAGATGTCCGTCTGTGTGAGGTGCTGAGATCACAAAAAAAGACTTTGCTTTGGCTTTCCCGTCAGCAGACACGACACGTCTTGATATATGCCGACACATCATGTTTTAGGCACGGCTCAAAATATTGAGATGCTTTCCTAATGCTAAAGTGTCCACTCTGATCATGAGCTACCTTCAAGCCTTAAGTACAAAACTTGACTGGCACCACAAGCTGAAAGACAGCATCTTACACACAGTCATCCTTCAGGGTTACCCACTTTCTAAATAACTCATTATCCAAAAAGTAGCCATTGACTGCACTACTTATGTTCTCAGATGATATAATACACTTAAATGCATCTTTCAACAAGGTATCACTCTGTTGTTCAAGCAACAACCCATCTGAGGACACTGAAAGTGAAAAATCTGATAAAGATAACAGTCTCAAATCAACATCACTGCACTCCTTCGCAGATGATACCTCTGGCTTTGACTTACTCATTGCACGTGTAACCACACCAGCCGGTGGAGCTACTGGTGACACAGTTGAAACTTCTTCAGAGGCAGCATCAGCCAGATGAGGTGTAACCATGCATAATGAAGCATCTACCCAGACACGGCTGCCAACTAAGCCATTACTCAAGATGAGGAGAACCCCTTCAATGGGTAACGCTGGTCGCAACCCCTACCGCCACCTCACCCTGTGCCAGCTCACAGTTCAGAATTACCTTATGTAAAGGAATAGGTAAAACAGTCAAAAGCGGCTGTATGATTGAAAGTCAAACTTGCATAACTCATGTCTTCCTGGTCGACTTTGATCCACCAATACTCCACTAGAATTATCCCAGGGACATCCACCATCACCTGCAACACTCTCCTTAAAACTGCTCTTATGGAGAAGCACAAACTCATCTGCTGCCTTGGCAGCAGCCACTGCAGTAGAGACGTTTCTCATATGTTGCAAGTTGACAGCAGCATAGTCCTGAACTCCAAAATAAAGTCACACAGACTATTAAATGTGGAAACGTTAAGTGCAGCTAAACAGCATTTACAATGACAGAGTATGCCAGGGACCTCAATAAAGTTTAACTACTGTTCTTCGACCAGGACCTAAAACGATGACGATAAGCCTCCGGTACTAGTTTGTAAGCTTTTACCTTGGCATAGCTAAAGCTATCCTCTGTGCTCAGAGATAAATAAGCCTCCTGCACTTTACATGGTGAGGACACACTGAAGCATTAACGCACACAAAACAAAAAAAACAAAAACAGCATCGGGAGCTGAATCTCAGACAGAATACCATCTCGAATCATTGACAGGCAATAGCCCTCCAATTCCAGTTTTGCTTTCTCACCTTGCTGCATTTTTCCCCCATTCAAGTTGCTTTCTAAAATCCAATTCCTGTTTCATTTTCTCATGCTCCAAGTGTAACATCAAAATTTCTTTTTGCTGCTCAAAAGTTAATCCCTGCATAAAAAAAAGGAAAAGCAGCTGGAATTTGAGGGGAATCTGTGCCATCCTTCACAAAGACCCCTTGTTCAATTAATTTACTTCTGTTCAGCGATCATGAGCAATTTTGTACATGCATCCTGGGCCTCCTGTGGTGGAGCAGCAATAAACTCCTTTACACCCGACATGATCATATCCACTAACAGACCAGACAAATACAAAATAAACAAAACCAGACAGAACAAAAAGATTCCCATGCCCTTCAGGATGACCCCCCCCCATCTAAACTCCCTCCTAGTCTTCATGCAGCTAGTTGTCATGGGTACCTATGCACTAAAGACCACTTGGGAAAGCGACTAGCAACCCTCACAACACCACAGACATGTTCCCAAGTAAATGCTTTACCCACATTCACCACAGCACTACCAAAAGATGCCCAGCAAACCCAAAGGGGAACACTGCTACTGCCTTACCAGGGAAAACTCCACACCACTTTGGACTACATGCACAAGAATCAGCAGTCATCTGGATAACGTATTAAACTTACACAGCTCACTGATCTTGTGCACAAGCTCTGCAAAAATCATTAACTTACACCACCAGTTACAAATGTACTGTCTGCACAGGCAAATAAAGATAAACAATAGAACCAGGAAGCACAATCCACATTTCAAACACCTTCCTGCATGTCAGGACTGTTACCAATCACAGTCCTAAACCATGCTCACAGCCCAATACAGATTAAAGTTACATGCATGCCCAGAACATTGATTTTGGTTCTGGATACATCACACCAACAAATCCATACGTGTAACTTAACAATTAAGGCACACAACAAATTACTAAATATTCAAAACTTACCAAACATCTACTAAAGGATAGAATGGACAAGTCCCCATTTTTTTAAATAACTTGGCTCTTGGGCCAAGACAAAAATAGGCAAAGAAATAGACAAAAAAAAAAAGACAATGTATTTATTTTAACAAGGAATACACAGCTTATCAAGTCCATAACTATAAGATAATGCCATCAGTAGATTATCTGCATCAGTGGCAGCACCAGCCCCCAATCCAAGCCAAAGATGTCACACACCATGGTTGCTGGAGAAAAAGCACCAAGAGAGTCAGGAAGCTGGAGCTTTATAGCCTGTGGAACATTGGGGCCAGGTGCTCTCAATTAGGCAATTTCAGCTCCTCTAATACCTCAGGAAGAAATGAGAAACAGTATTACTATCCCACTATATCATCACCAAGTAGCAGCATAGAAGGGACCGTGACATGGGTACATCCTGAACAGCTCACCAGACCATCACAGGGAAACACACAACCACTCACACCCAGGGGCAATTTAGAGCAGCCAATTAGCCTAATGTGCATGTCTTTGGATTGTTGGCGGAAACTGAAGTATCTGGAGGAAACTAACACAAGCCCCGGAACTCGAACACAGGACGTTCTTGCTCTGAGGCAGATGTGCTAACCACTACATCACTGTGCCACCTACATTTGTAACTTGCTATGTAGCTATCATTACTTATCCAACTGTCTCCACTCCCAGTGACCCACCTGTATTAAATAACTTGTAAGTTAAAACGTAAGTATGTACCATCACTGACATGATTAATGATGACATGTTATATAATGCTAACCTGTTAGCTTCACTCAGAGAGCTTATTCACTTTTCAGGTACCTCTGCCACCTGGTGGGGGAGGTTATGTATTCACCAGCCTCTGTTTGTTTACCATTTAACAGGATTACGCAAAAATACCGGACCAGTTTCCACCAAACTTGGTGGAGGGATGGGGTATGTGCCTGGCAAGAACCCATAACATTTTGGAGTTGGTCTGGATTATGACCCAGATCCAGGAATTTATTAAAAGCCTTTTTAACAAGCATTTAATAATTGATTTTTTTTTCTGCTAGCAGGATTACACAAAAACTACTGATCTAATTTTTAAGAAAATTGGTGGAGGAATCCAGCCCCTCTTGAGAAAAGGTTCTGGACCACCATCTGGTGCCTCAGGAAGGGGAAGCAGTTCTCCACAAACACTGTTTACAGTGGAAGTGGGGAGCTGCTCACCTCGACTGGAGATGTTGTCAGGAGGTGGAAGGAATACTTCGCCAACCTGCCCACATGTGCTTTGTGGACTTGGAGAAGGCTTTTGACTAGATTGACTTGATTGGAATATGGAATACCGGACCCATTGCTACAGGCCGTTCGGTCTCTGTATTGCCGGAGCCAGAGCTTGGTCCGCATTGGTAACAACATGTCGAATTTGTTTCCGGTGGGGGTTGGACTCCGCCGAGGCTGCCCTTTGTCACCGGTTCTGTTCATAATTTTTATGGATAGATTTTCTAGGCGCAGCCAAGGTGTTGAGGGGTTCTGGTTTGGTGGCCATAGGGTCTTGTCTCTGCTTTTTGCAGATGAAGTTGTCCTTTTGGTTTCATCGAGCCGGGACCTTCAGCACTCACTGGAGCGATTTGCAGCTGAGTGTGAAGCAACCGGGATAAGAATCAGCACCTCCTAGTCCGAGGCCATGGTTGTCAGTCGGAAAAGGGTGGAACGCACCCTCCAGGTCTGGAATGAGGTCCTGCCCCAAGTGGAGGAGTTCAAGTATCTCGGGGTCTTGTTCACGAGTGAGGGAAGGAGGAAGCGGGAGATTGACAGGCGGATCAGTGCAGCCTCCGCTGTAAAGCGGAGCTTGTACTAGTCTGTCGTGATGACGAGGGAGCTGAGTCGGAAGGCAAAGCTCTCAATTTACCAGTCGAGGTTCCTACCCTCATCTATGGTCACGAGCTTTGGGTAGTGACCGAAAGAACAAGATCGCAAATACAAGTGGCTGAAATAAGCTTCCTTTGCAGGGTGACAGGGCTCTCCCTTAGAGATAGGGTGAGAAATTCTGTCATCCAGGAGGAGCTAGGTGTAGAACCACTGCTCATTCGCGTTGAGAGGAGCCAGTTGAGGCAGCTTGGGCATCTGATTAGAATGCCTCCTGAACACCTCCCTGGTGTGATGTTTCAGGCATGTCCAACCAGGAAGAGACCTCGGGACCGACCCAGAACACGCTGGAGTGACTACGTCTCTCAGCTGGTCTGGAAATGCCTTGGTGTCCCCCCGGAAGAGCTGGAGGGAGTGGCTGGGGAGAGGGACGTCTGGACCTCACTGCTTAGGCTGCCGCCCCCATGACCCGACCCCGGAACAAGCGGAAGAAGATGAAAGAAAGAATGAATGAATGAATGGTAAAGGGGTGGGGCCTGGGCATGGAAAGAACCCATTAGATTTTGAAGGTAATACGATCATGGGATCATGTACAAAAAAATCCCAAAATCCCTATGCCAAGGTATAATAATCCATTTTTGTCTGGAAGGGGTACACCTTTTTTCATGTAGCAAAATTCAGTCAATTCACCGACACAAAGAGACAAAGAAAATCAGTGCACAGATACAAAAAGGTAATAGGATTAATATTTATTTGTTACTGCAGTAAAATGTGTTCAGCTGAACTGATAAAGGAAATTGCAGATTGCAGTGAAACTGATCACTTGGCATGCCTCATCCACATCACTGCAATGTTCACCCTGACCAAGCAGTGGGGAAAAACACCTGGCATGTGTCCTGGAAAACTTAGACAATAACTTAGTGCACAGACAAGTTCTTAGTGACAATATTCGTTTAATAATACTATCACGTATGTGTGTGTGTGTGTGTGTGTGTGTGTGTGTGTGTGTGTGTGTGTGTGTG
>JBCNYH010034642.1:0-12226 GCA_039654325.1 Tandanus tandanus | reverse complement strand
AGGCTCATCAGGCCGGTGCTTATCCCCGGTTTCTGTAGCGTGAAGCGACTAGGAGCTCAACTCCTCCTGGATGGGACACTGGTCCATCGCAGGTTACCTTACCAGTATTTTTACTGGTACCCATTTATACTGCTGGGTGGGCAGAGGCACACTTGTGGTTAAGACCTTGCCAGAGGTCTTAGCACAGTGGGAGTCTAATGAGGATTCGAACCCATGACCTCCTGATCATGAGCCCAGCGCCCTAACCACTACGATATCTTTACAGTTTGCAGTCATTGACAAAAGTCTCATCGCACATGTGGATGTATAAAAGCACATATCTCACCAAACTGTTAACTGATTTTAATCAACTATGACTTAAAATAACCCTCTGAAGGTACTGAATAATATGTGCTAGCAGCAGTATTGGAAAAAAATTTCTTCTAATCTTTACAGCTACTTAAATATAAACATTCCCATTTTTGCCTGCTTTAATACCTGTATTTTATGTATATTTAGTTAATCAAGCACTTTTCATTATTTTTCACAAATTTTACTAATTATATTTTACAAATTTTTCTGATTACTTTGATCCAGAATTTGATGTTACATGATTGCGACAAGACTTTTGTCCAGCGTGGAATGGATATGTTAGAATTTTATTAACTGTAAAAAGCATAAATAAATTTACAATTTCCTGTTGCTTTCACACAACAATCTGTATACTTGTAGGATTAATGTAAGGCATAGTTGATGACACTACCTTCAGAGAGTCCAGCTCCATTCCCACAACGTTACTGACCTTGCTGATCAGTTTGTTCAGTTTGTTTGTGTCTGCACGCCTCAGCCTGCCGCCCCAGCATGCAACAGCATAGAGAATAGCGCTGGCCACAACAGACTCATAAAACATCCTAAGCAGTGTTTAGCAGATGTTAAACGACCTTAGCCGCCTCAAAAAATAGAGACGGCTCTGGCCGTTTTTGTAGTGCGGTAGTGTTCTTAACCCAGTCCAGTTTATTGTCAGTATGAACTCCAAGGTATTTGTAATCCTTCACCATTTCCACATTGACACTGCTGGATGGAAACAGGGGCTGCTTGTTAGTACTCCTGCTAGTTAGTTTTGTGTTCTAGTATTATGTGCTTTTGTTTGTCCCCTTTGGCTTTCCACAGACTCATTATTGTTTTCACCTGTGTCTCGTTGCCTGCCTCACTTGTCTGTCTATATAAGCCCTGAATTTCCCTGCAAGCATTGCCAGATCGTGCCAGAGTTTTCTCCTGCCTTTCCAGCGTTTGTATAGCTCTGCCTAGTAGTTTTTTGACTTTGCCTGTTCCTTGACCATTATCGCTAGCTTTTTGTGATTTTTGCATACCTTTGCCTCATACTGTTTTTTACTTCTTGGAGATCTCTGACCATTGCCTGTTTTCTGACAATGAATTTGCCTGCTGTTTTGGATTGTCTGCCTACCTATTAAACATTGTGCTCTACACCACTTCTGTCTGCATGTGTATCCTTTTCCTCCTATCAACCCTAACACTGCTGGTGTGTTGGATCACCTCAAATCCACAATCAATTCCTTGGTCTGTGTCCCATTAAGCCGCAGATAATTCTGCTCACACCATGTGATGAAGGGGTCCACAGCAGCCCGATATTTCCGTCTCATCACCTCCACTGATACATCCAACTACAGCAGCGTCATCAGAAAACCTCTGAATATGGCAGGTCTCTGTGTAGTAGCTGAAGTCAGTTGTGTAGAGGGTGAAGAGAAAAGGGGAGAGGGCGGTCCCTTGTGGTGAACGACACACTGTGCTGCAGTGCTACAGTATGCATGCACATACTGTGGTCTTCTGGTCAGGTAGTCCACAATCCAGGACTCAAACAAGGCATCCACCTGCATCGTTGTCAGGTTCTCACCCAGGAGGGTCAGCCTGATGGTATTGAATGCATTGGAAAAGTCAAAAAACATGATCACAGTGCTTGCTGGCTGGTCAAGGTGGGTGTAGACATGGTTAGGCAGGTAGATGATGGTGTCCTCTACTCCAAGGCGAGGCTGGTAAGCAAACTGTAGGGGGTCCATATGTGGTCTAACCATGGGTTGGAGTTGATCCAGTATGAATCTCTCGAGGGTCTTCATGACATGCGAAGTCAGTGCCACAGGTCTGTAATCCTGGGGGCTACTGGGACTTTGTGTCTTTGGTACAGGAACAAGGCATGATGTCTTGTGTCTGAAGACTCAGGCTCGTCATGAAGATGTAATGTAAGAACAGTGGTGGCTCAGTGGTTAAGGCAATGGGTTACTGATCCAAAGGTCAGCAGTTCAGTCCCCACTATCACCACTGTTAGGCCCTTGAGCAAGGCCTTAAACCCTCAGTTGTAGGTTTTAAAGATTCAAATCAAAAGATTGTACTTAGATTTACAATGACTCTGGATTAGAGCATCTGCCAAATGCTGTAAATGTACAGTACTTCAGCCAAAATGTAAGACTCCACAGAGCTGGGGGGCACAGACTTTAAGGACACCGGGGCTCACCCAAACCGGTCCTGCTGCCTTGCCTGAGTGTATTCTTCTCGGCACTTTCTCAACCTGAATATAGGTAAAGCTGACAGGTGGGGGAGGATTGTCAGGTCCATCACAGGAAGCAGAGGTGCAGTAAGGAGAGGGTGGTGTGGCAGGGGGTTCCAGACATACTCCTCACGATTTACAAGGGAGCTGAGCAGTAGCCATAGTATCGAATCCGTTAAAAAAACATCATCAGCTCGTTTGGCCTTTTTTCACCGCCCTCAGCTCCTCTGCTGTTGGATGGCCTAAAACCAGTGATGGTCGTCATACCACTCCAAACTTCTCTCATGTAATTATTTTGGAGTTTCCATTCCAGCTTTCTCCTGTAATTGTCTTTAGCCTCCCTGATCTTGACTGTCAGTAAACTTTGGATCATTCTCACCTCCTCTCTGTTGCCAGCCCTGAATGCCGTCTTGTCATTGAGGAGGGCTTTGATGTCTTTAGTCACCCATGGCTTGTTATTTTGGTGACAAGAGACCACCTGAGCTGGGACAATGGCATCGGTGCAGAAATGTATGTAGTGTGAAATACACTCAGTGAGCCCATCAATGTCCTCACCGTGGAGCTCACAGAGTGCTTCCCAGTCTGTCACTTCAAAGAAGCCCGCCAATTTCTCCAAGGCCTCCTCCGACCATCTCCTAACAGTCCTTGTACTTACAGGCTGCCTCTTCACAACAGGCACATAGCATGAAGAAAGATGAATTAAATTGTGGTCTGATCTCCCCATGGGGGAGGGGGGCAGTAGGCATCCTTAGTAT
The DNA here is from genome assembly GCA_039654325.1 of Tandanus tandanus. Lineage (NCBI taxonomy): Eukaryota > Metazoa > Chordata > Actinopteri > Siluriformes > Plotosidae > Tandanus > Tandanus tandanus. Next base: position 8,932 of record JBCNYH010034642.1, on the reverse strand, counting down.
TTGCATACAGCAGGTCTAAAGTTCTCTCCTCACTGGTGGGACAGTCTATGTACTGCACAAAGTTTGACAGTGTAGTGTCCATGGTGACATGGTTGAGGTCACCCGAGATCACAATGAGAGCACTCGGGTGCTGAGTCTGTAACTGGGCTATGGTAGCATGTACAGTGTCACACGCAGCTGTGAGAAGAGGAACATAAACAGCCATTTAGATGACATGGGAAAATTCACTAGGCCAATAATATGGTCTGAGTCCAACAGCACACAGTTCAATGTCTGGTCCACAACTCTGCACTTTGATGGTAATGTGGGTGGGGTTATAATTACACCACTGGTTATTGACAAGAAAGGCAAGCCCCCTTACTTTCCGCTTACCGCTCATGGTGCAGTCTCTGTCGGCCTGGACAGCATGAGAGCCTGCGATGGATATGTTGTCATCGGGAATATTCTGATGCAGCCATGTCTCCATGAAGCACATGAAACTACACTCCCGATAATAGCTATATACACACTCACACACATATACATATATATAGCAGCCTAGTAGATCTTTGCCATTATAGCTGTCAATTTGTCACCCAATGTTTCCTGAAGCACCTCCCATAAGTTAGACTGGCTTAGTGGGCACTTTTAAATACCATACAGTCAAGCTGTTCCCACAACAGCTCAATAGGGTTGGGATCCGGTGACTGTGCTGGCCACTCCATTATTGACAGAATACCAGCTGACTGCTTCTTCTGTAAATAGTTATTTCATAGTTTGGAGCTTTGTCCTGTGGTAGGAGGAAAGCAAGTCCATTCTAAATCTGTCTACAGGGTATGGTATGTTGTTGAATAATGGAGTGATAGCCTCCCTTGTTCAAGGTCCCTTTTAGCCTGTACAAATCATCCACTTTACCACCACCAAAGCACCCCAGACAATCATATTTCCCCCTCCATGTATGTCGGATGGCATCAAACACTCCTCCAGCATTGTTTCATTTGTTCTGTACCTTATAAATTTTCTTATTTGTAATCAAAGTTAAAGTCAACTTTATTGTCAAATATGCTATATATGCATGACATACAGCACAGATGTAATGCAAACACCTCAAACATAGATTCAGCTATCCATAGCATCTCTCTATAACCCTTTTCCCTCAAATCTTCTGTGCAATGTCTGTGCTCTCTTGACCATCTTTTCCTTTTATTAACCAGTCTCAGATAAAACTTTTTGGCAACTTTGTCCAGAAGCCTGGCATCCAGGAGTCACCTCTTCACTGTTGAAATTGAGACTGTGTTTTTGTGGGTAATACGTAGTAAAGCTGCCAATTGAGGACCTGATATGTGTCTGTTTTTTAAACTAGGACTTTGATGTACAGTACTTGTCCTCCTACTTAATTGTGCACCGGAATCTCCCACATCTCTTTATATCCTGTTTGCACTGTTCTGTGAAGGGATGTTCAGTGAGATCTTCGGTTTCTTGTCAGTTTGTCATATGGAATAGCCTTCATTTCTCAAAAAAAATAGACTGATAAATTTCTAAAGAAAGTCTTTTATCTAGCTAATTTGAGTATATAATCAATCCCTCAAATGCTTAATTTAACAGTTATCAGACTGAGTTTAACTGAGTTGCTGAAAATGGGTACTCCTTTTGTTTTTGTTTTTGTTTTTTCGTTTTGTTTTGTTTTTCCAAAACAAGTAGTTTTTATGTGACCCCAAACTTTGGAATGGTAGTGTATATCATCATCCTCTTCATGTTCTTCTGTTTGTTCCAGGGATGGGTTGCAGGAGCAGCAGCCTAAGCAGGGAGTTCCAGATGTCCCTCTCTCCAGCCACGTCCTCCAGCTCTTCCAGGGGGGACACTGAGGCATTCCCAGACCAGCCAAGAGATGTAGTCCCTCCAGCGTGTTCTGAGTCAACTACGGGGTCTCTTCCCGGTTGGACATGCCCAAAACACCACACCAGGGAGGTATTTGGGAGGCATTCTATTCAGATGCCCGGGCCACCTCAACTGGCTCCTTTCAATGCGGAGAAGCAGCGGTTTTACTCCAAGCTCCTCCAGGATGATGGAACTTCTCACCCTATCTTTAAGGGAGAGCCCTGCCACCCTGCGATGGAAGCTCATTTCAGCCGCTTGTATTCGCGATCTTGTTCTTTCGGTCACTACCCAAGCTTGTGACCATAGGTGAGGGTAGTAACGTAAATCAATTGATAAATTGTGAGGTTAGCCTTCTGGCTCAGCTCCCTCTTCACCACGATGGGCCGATACAAGATCCACTTTACTGCAGAGGCTGCACCGATCTGCCTGTCAATCTCCTTCTGCATCCTTCCCTCACTCATGAACATGACCCGAGATACTTGAACTACTACACTTGGGGCAGGACCTCATACCAGTCGGGGAGGGTGCGTTCCACTTTTTTCCAGCTGAGAACAATGGCCTTGGAGGTGCTGAGTCTCATTCCAGCTGCTTCACACTCACCGGGAATTGCTCCAGGGAGACCTGGAACCCCTCAACACCTTGGCTGTGCCAGGAAATTCTGTCCATAGATATTATGAACAGAACTGGTGACAAAGGACAGCCTTGGCGGAGTACAACCCCCACTGGAAATGAATTCGACATGTTGTTACCAATGTGGACCAAGCTTTGGCTCTGGCAATACCGAAAAAGACCCGCAAAGACCCGTAACATGTCGAATTGGTTTCCAATTGGGGTTGGACTCCACCAAGGCTGCCCTTTGTCACCAGTTCTGTTCATAATTTTTATGAATAGAATTTCTAGGCGCAGTCAGTGTGAGGGGTTCTGGTTTGGTGACCATAGGATCTCGTCTCTGCTTTTGGCAGATGATGTTGTCCTTTTGACTTCATCGAGCCAGGACTTTCAGCTCTTGCTGGAGCGATTCGCAGCTGAGTGTGAAGCGACCGGGATGAGAATCAGCACCTCCAAGTCTGAGTCCATGGTTCTCAGTGGTTACCAGTCGATTTATGTTCCTACCCTGAACTATGGTCACAAGCTTTGGGTAGTGACTGAAAGAACGAGATCACGAATACGAGCGGCTGAAATGAGCTTTCTTCGAAGGGTGGCAGGTCTCTCCTTTAGAGATAGGGTGAGAAGTTCTTTAATCCGGGAGGAACTCGGAGTAAAACCACTGCTCCTTCGTGTTGAGAGGACCGAGTTGAGGTGGCTCGGGCATCTGATTAGAATGCCTCCTGATCACGTCCCTGATGTGGTGTTTCGGCCATGTCCAAGCAGGAAGAGACTGGGGGCTGACCCAGAACACGCTGGAGGGACTACGTCTCTCGGCTGATCTGGGAACACCTTGGTGTCCCACTGGAAGAGCTGGAAAAAGTGGTTGGGGATAGGGACATCTGGACCTCACTGCTTAGGCTGCTGCCCCCGCAACCAGACCCCGGAACAAGCGGAGGAAGAGGAAGAGATTAAGCAGAGGATCGTTTCAATCCATCGACCTCTGGGTTATGGGCCCAGCACGCTTCTGCTGTACCACTCTGTTAATAGTTCACCCCAGATGGAACTTCAACCAAGAATACCTGATTTAGAAGGCCAGTGCCTTATACATTAGGCCACGGAGGCTCAAGTAAGCAAATGATTCCAACATGTAGACGCTGATAGATTGATGCGTTCATTTGTGTAATTTAGGACCTGTATCGTCTCAGCTACAGGATTTGATTTTTTAGTACTCAACTTGGTCAACAGCCATACTTTCCCTGACAAACTGCTGTTGACACACACAAATGCAGTGGGCACACGATAAGTACTTAGTTGGCCTAAGTAAACAATTTGCCGGAAAAGTCACTGCAGCAGAGAATAGTTTCTATCCATCGACATCTGGGTTAATGGCTCAGAAAGCTTTTGCTGTGCCACTCTGCTTATAGTTCACCCCAGATGGGACTTAAACCCACAATCCCTGGCTTAGGAGGCCAGTGCCTTATCCATTAGGCCACTGGGGCAGAAGCTGTAAACGTACTCCAACATGTAGTCGCTGATTGATGGATACGTTCATTTGCTGTTATTTAGGACCTGAATCATCTCAGCTACAGGATTTGATTTCTGTAGTACTCAACTGACAAACATTCCTGACAAACTGTTGTTGACCCACACAAATGCAGTGGGCACAAGATAAGTACTTAATTGGCCCTAAGTAAACAATTTGGCAGAAAAGTAACTGCAGCAGAGGATGGTTTCGATCCATCGACATCTGGGATAAATGCTAAAAATGATTTTGCTGTGCCACTCTGCTTATAGTTCACCCCAGATGGGATTTTTGTAGTACTCAACTAAGTTCTTAATTGTCCCTAAGAAAACATTTTGAACAATAAAAAACCCTAGCAGAGGATGGTTGCGATCCATCGACCTCTGGGTTATGGACCCAGCACGCTTCCACTGCGCCACTCTGTTTACTGCTCACCTCAGCTGGATCTTAAACCCAAAACACCTGGTTTAGGAGGCCAGTGCCTTATCCATTAAGCCACGGAGGCTCAAGTAAGCAAATAATCCGTTAGGCCACTGGGGCAAAAATTGTCAACTTATTCCAACGTGTAGTTACTGATTGATAGATACGTTCATTTGGTGTTATTTAGGACCTGTATCATCTCAGCTACAGGATTTGATTTCTGAAGTACTCAACTTGGTCAACAGACATACTTTCCCTGACAAAATGTTGTTGAACCACACAAATGCAGTGGACACAAGATAAGTACTTAATTGTCCCTAAGTAAACATTGTGAACAATAAAAAAAACCCTAGCAGAGGATGGTTTCGATCCATCGACCTCTGGGTTATGGGCCCAGCATGCTTCCGCTGCACCACTCAGCTTACGTCTCACTACCTACTTGATCGTAAACCCGAAATACATTTTTAGGAGGCCAGTGCCTTAACCATTAGGGCACGGAGACTCAAATAAGCAAATGTTTCCAACATGGAGTTGCTGATTGATGGATATGTTCTGCTTATAGCTCACTGGAGATGTGACTTGAACCCACAATCCCTGGTTTAGGAGGCCAGTGCCTTATCCATTAGGCCCGAGAGGCTCAAGTAAGCAAATGTTTCCAACATGGAGTTGCTGATTGATGGATACGTTCATTTGCTGTAATTTAGGACCTGTATCGTCTCAGCTACAGTATTTGATTTTTGTAGTACTCAACTTGGTCAACAGACATACTTTCCCTGACAAACTGTTGTTGACCCAGACAAATGCAGTGGGCACAAGTTAAGTACTTTATTGGCTCCAAGTAAACAATTTGGCAGACAAGTGACTGCAGTAGAGGATGGTTTCGATCTGATGACATCTGGGTTAAGGTCGCCTTATCCATTAGGCCACAGATTGTCAGCTGACTCCAACGTGTAGTCACTGATTGATAAATACGTTCATTTGGTGTTATTTAAGACCTGTATCTTCTCAGATACAGGATTTGATTTCTGTATTTTTCAACTTGGTCAACAGACATACTTTCCCAGACAAAATGTTGTTGGACCACACAAATGCAGTGGGCACAATTAAGTACTTAATTGGCCCTATGTAAACAATTTGGCGGAAAGTTCACTGCAGCAGAGCATGGTTTCAATCCGAGGACATCTGGGTTAAAGGCCCAGAGTAGATTTGCTGAGGCACTCTGCTTATAGCTCACCTCAGATGGGACTTCAACCCACAATCCCTGGCTTATGAGTCCAGTGCCTTATCCATTAGGCCACTGATTATCAACCGATTCCAACGTGTAGTCACTAATTGATTGATACGTTCATTTGGTGTTATTTAGGACCTGTATCGTCTCAGATGCAGGATTTGATTTCTGATCTTGGTCAACAGACATACTTTGCCTGACACAATGTTGTTGAACCACACAAATGCAATGGGCACAAGATAAGTACTTAATTGTCCCAAAGTAAACATTTTGAACAACAACAAAAAAAAGAACTAGCAGAGGATGGTTTCGATACATCCACCGCTTGGTTATAGGCCCAGCACGCTTCCGTTGCGCCACTCTGCTTACATCGCACCCCCAGCTGGATCTTTAACCCAAAATACATTTTTAGGAGGCCAGTGCCTTAACCATTAGGGCACGGAGGCTCAAGTAGGCAAATGGTTCCAACATGGAGTTGCTGATTGATGGATACATTCATTTGCTATTATTTAGGACCTGTATTGTCTCAGCTGCAGGATTTGATTTCTGAAGTTTTCAACTTGGTCAACATACATACTTTCCCTGACAAAATGTTGTTAAACCACACAAATGCAGTGGGCACAAGATAAGTACTTAATTGTCCCTAAGTTAACATTTTGAACAACAGCAAAAAAAAACCTAGCAGAGGATGGTTTCAATCCATCTACCTCTGGGTTATGGGCCCAGCACGCTGCCGCTGCGCCACTCTGCTTACATCTCACCCCAACTGGATATTAAACCCAAAATACCTGGTTTAGGAGGCCAGTGCCTTAACCATTAGGGCACGTAGGTTCAAGTAAGCAAATGTTGCCAACATGGAATTGCTGATTGATGGATACGTTCATTTGCTGTAATTTAGGACCTCTTTCGTCTCAGCTACAAGATTTAATTTTTGTAGAACTCAACTTGGTCAACAGACACACTTTCCCTGACAAACTGTTGTTGACCCACACAAATGCAGTGGGCACAAGTTAACTACTTTTTTGGCCCCAATTAAACAATTTGGCAGAAAAGTGACTGCAGTAGAGGATGGTTTCGATCTGACGACATCTGGGTTAAATGCTCAGAATGGTTTTGATGTGGCACTCTGCTTATAGCTTTCCATAAATGGGACTTGAACCCAAAAGCCCAGGCTTAGGAGGCCAGTGCCTTACCCATTAGGCCACTGGGGCACGAATTGTAAACTGACTCCAACGTGTAGTCACTGATTGATAGATACGTTCATTTGCTGTTATTTAGGACCTGTATCGTCTCAGCTACAGGATTTGTTTTCTGTACTACTCAACTTGGTCAACAGACATACTTTCCCTGACAAACTGTTGTTTACCCACACAAATGCAGTGGGCACAAGTTAAGTACTTTTTTGGCCCCTAGTAAACAATTTGGCGGAAAAGTGACTGCAGTAGAAGATGGTTTCTATCTGACAACATCTGTGTTAACGTCTCAGAATGGTTTTGCTGTGGCACTCTGCTTATAGCTCACCGTAAATGGGACTTGAACCCACAGTCCCTGGCTTAGGATGCCATTGCCTTACCCATTAGGCCACTGGGGCACGAAGTGTCAACTGAGTCCAACGTGTAGTCACTGATTGATAGATAGGTTCATTTTGTGTTATTTAGGACCTGTATCGTCTCAGATACAGGATTTGATTTCTGTAATTTTCAAATTGGTCAACAGACATACTTTCCCTGACAAAATGTTGTTGAACCACACAAATGCAGTGGGCACAAGATAAGTACTCAATTGTCCCTAAGTAAATATTTTGAACAAGAACAAACACCTAGCAGAGGATGGTTTCGATCCATCGACCTCTGGGTTATGGGCCCAGCACGCTTCCGCTGCGCCACTCTGCTTACTTTGCACCCGAGCTGGATCTTAATCCCAAAATACATTTTTAGGAGGCCAGTGCCTTACCCATTAGGCCACTGGGGCACAAATTGTCAACAGACATACTTTCCTTGACAAAATGTTGTTAAACCACACAAATGCAGTGGGCACAAGATAAGTATTTAATTGTCCCTAAGTAAACATTTTGAACAACAAAAAAAAAAAACCTAGCAGACGACAGTTTCGATCCATCGACCTCTGGGTTATGGGACTAGCACGCTTCTGCTGCGCCACTCTGCTTACTTCGCAGCCATGATGGATCTTAAACCCAAAATACATTTTTAGGAGGCCAGTGCCTTAAGCATTAGGGCACGGAGGCTCAAGAAAGCAAATGTTTTCAGCATGGAGTTGCTGATTGATGGATACATTCATTTGCTGTTATTTAGGATCTGTATCGTCTCAGCAAGAGGATTTGATTTTTGTAGTACTCAACTTGGTCAACAGACATACTTTCCCTGACAAACTGTTGTTGACCCACACAAATGCAGTGGGCACGGAAGTTAAGTACTTTATTGACCCTAAGAAAACAATTTGGCGGAAAATTCACTACAGCAGAGTACGGTTTCAATCCGAAGACATCTGGGCTAAAGGCTCAGAATTGATTTGCTGTGGCACTCTGCTTACAGCTCACCCCAGATGGGACTTGAACCCACAATCCCTGGCTTAGAAGGCCAGTGCCTTATCCATTAGGCCACTGGGGCACTGACCATCAATCTATTCCAACTTGTAGTCACTGATTGATAGATATGTTCATTTGGTGTTATTTAGGACCTGTATCGTCTCAGATACAGGATTTGATTTCTGAAGTTTTCAACTTGGTCAACAGACATACTTTCCCTGACAAAATGTTGTTGAACCACACAAATGCAGTGGGCACAAGATAAGTACTTAATTGTCCCTAAGTAAATATTGTGAACAGAAATAAAAACCTAGCAGAGGATGGTTTCAATCCATCGACCTCTGGGTTATGAGCCCAGCACGCTTCCGCTGCGCCACTCTGCTTACTTCACACCTTAGCCGGATCTTAAACCCAAAATACATTTTTAGGAGGCCTGTGCCGTAAGCATTAGGGCACGAAGGCTCAAGTAAGCAAATGTTTCCAACATGGAGTTGCTGATTGACGGATACATTCATTTGCTGTTATTTAGGATCTGAATCGTCTCATCAACAGGATTTGATTTCTGTAGTACTCAACTTGGTCAACAGACATACTTTCCCTGACAAACTGTTGTTGACCCACACTGTAAGAAAAAACTTATCATCCACTCGCTCTCTCTCTGATCCGTCTCGTTCCGTGTCGTGCCAAGCTTGGGGGAGACTTAAATACGAAACAGCCACCGAAGTAAACCGAACCGTTTATTCAAGCACTCTCAAGAAACATTCAAACTATA
>JBCNYH010034443.1:2500-12236 GCA_039654325.1 Tandanus tandanus | reverse complement strand
ACAAACCGTGACGCGCACAGAAGTCCAACAACGAAACACCATTCGGGTTCAGATCGGAGAGGCCGTACCTACCAATCTCTCCCTTCCAGGTCACACTGTCATTGCCCCCATGGGCGTTGAAGTCTCCCAGGACGACGAGAGAGTCCCCAGGGTGAGCGCTCTCTAGCCCACCCCCTAGGGACTCCAAAAAGGGTGGGTATTCTAAACTGTTATTTGGAGCATAAGCACAAACAACAGTCAGAACCTGTCCCCCCACCCGGAGGCGGAGGGAAGCCCCTTTCGTCAACCGGAGAGAACCCCAACATGTGGGCACCGAGATGGGGGGCAACAAGGATTTATTTTTTATGTAAAAAAGTAATTTTTTCAACTGAAGCACTAATGCAGAAGTCATAAACTAAACCCTTAAGGCAATTAAAAATAATAATTAGAATACAAAGACTTGTATAATAATAATAATAATAAAGACTTTTGCACAGTAATGCATGTGGAAACAGTGAAATTTGGATAAAGAACCAAAAAGTCCAGCTGTAATATATAAAAAAGTTATTAGATATACAGGGGCAGCACGGTAGCCCTTCTCACCTACATCAAGAATGTCCTGGGTCTGAGCCCCATTTCGGCTATTCTGCATTAGGCTCGCTTGTTCTTCCTATGCTTACGTGGTTTCCTCCAGGTACTCCAGTGACCTTTGGTCAACTGGCTTCTGTAAATTGTCCATTATTGGCTTGCAGTCATGTGACCTTGTGTTTTTGCTTCTGATGAGCGAATCGCAGTTACAGCATGGTGTGCTGCAGGGTAATTATAAAGTTTTTGAAACTATTTCAGCTCTTTAGATATTAACACATGATTATGATGCCATCAAAATTTGCTCTCTGTAATGGTATATATCCAAATACATCATAAAAAATGATTTATCATTGAAATATTCTTCGATCATGTACCCTAATATGGCAAAATACCTGATGCTGTGGACCTCCTTCTCTACAGTGAACCAAGCGAAAGCCTGGAAGAGTATGGAGATATTTAACATCTTCACATGTGGTTCGGTAAAGAATTTAGAAATCAAAACTCTGAAAAACAAATCCTGCATTATTTTTGTCCAGGTAAATATGCATGTTGAGCTCTTATCATACATCGTTGTGATGAATTGGAAAATCTGTAAAGTGTAAACAAAGGACTGTGACCTAATGCACGATTGTACATTGTGCTCATTTTAATTTCTTTTTTTTAATCAGTAAATTACTCAGAGAGGGCCACAGAAATACTATTAAAGACCGGGGCAGGATGGGTTAAGGCCAAAGAGAGTGCAGTGGCACATTCTTGATTTGTGGGTGTGTTTTTATTTTTGTGTAAGTTAGCGGAATCACGTTAACATGTCAGAGATATCGTCTGTTCCCTGCACCATGGAGGAACGCAAATGTCTGATGCCATCTCACATCAATAAAGTAAACAGATATACACAGTATGTGATGGAGTATGCTAATGAGAAATGCACATTTGTATAAATTAATTCGGGTTGATCTGCTACAATGTGTTGATATTTACTGGGTAAACATATTTAATGTAAGTAAGTAGTTCCAGAGCAGTAATTTTATTATTAACTGGATGATGCTATCTCTGGTTTAATACCTGAGCAAAATCAACTCCTTGCAAAGGCCTCTCTGTAAATTAAACCAGGCTCAAACACATACAAGAATGTCATTGAATAACTGAAAAAGAATTGTCCTAGGAGTGCAACACTCATCCATGGAGCAATATTATAAAAACTTTAACCCAAGGCAGCTACCAACATATACTGAGAGGCATTAAAAACACAGCAAGCACAAATGTACAACATGTTGTATATAAACATGAAAATTTGAAAACAAATTTAAGTACTCAAGTGTGGCGTAGTTACCAATTTCTCATGAGTAAGAGTGAATGCCCAGGTTAGCGTGTGCACGTGGCACGATCACAAGTCTGATATCTTAGCCACTCCTACACTACACGTGCACGAGGCCGTCGTATCCGGGCGATACATCTGAGGGAGTATGGCAGAGACTATGAGCTCGAAGAATAACAGGGTCACAACTCAAAGAAGCCCTGCATGCCAAAGTCATAAACCCAGCAAGGAGTCTAATTAAGACAATTTGCTATCAGGAGTCTCATCAGTTTACTACAACAACAACAAGCTATTTAACAATTAGATCATTAGTAGCATCGCAACCAGAGTGCAGGATTTGTAATGAACTACTAATTGTTATGGAGTAAAATAAGTTAGAATGATATGAGATATTGTTTATTAAATTTTTTAAATTAAATATTACATTTTAATAAATGTTCCTCTCAATAAACTTTTTGTCACTGTTGAAATCTTTTGTTTAAATTAAGTCCATTAAATGACATTCAACTTTATTCTTGTTTTATTTATTTTGTTTGTTTTTAACCCTTTTCAAGGCCCATAAATTAAAGGTAAACGAGGCTCAGAAGAGCCACTGCTGATTTTTTTTCTTATTAACAGGTTGGACTAGTTTCTATTTCTATAGAAATTTTGTCTCCAAGTCTATTAGTGTGTGCCATGCATCCTGACAAAATCTTACTTTTACACATTTTAATCACATTTCAAGGAGCCGTATCTTGAGGGGTATAAATTACACAGACATAAAACCTCACAAAAAAAGATTCTTCGTATACCTGGCTGCAATGGACAAAAACATTGAGATGTATCCTGCACACTTTCCATGCTGGGACCTTTTAACAATTGCATTTTACACAATACACACCAATTTCTGTAATGGCTAAAAAATAATGAAGGAATTATATCATACACAATGACTGTGGTCCAAACTGTCGGTGCTGGACAAACTTTAAATGCAAATAAATTAATCAGATTTCACCTTCATTAAAATTTAAATGTTGTATGTGTTTTCTGAAAATAAACAAATTATTACATTGAATAAATTGTAATAAAGAACAAATAATAATTTTATCTTTCTTGTCAGTAGCACAGAAACCATCAATGAGCTCCAGGAGATTCAATCACATTTTACATAACATTTCCTACACTGGCAACACTTTACTATGGGTCCATGTCTGTGTTCCCCAATATCTATGTTCCCCAGGAACCCTAACCCTAACATTCCATAAATTGTTACTTTGATGAGTATGTTTGATTTTGTTTTATCATACTTCTTTTACAACATGGATACAATCGTTGTAGTTTACTTCTATAAAGTACACAATACAATGGAAGATCCATTCATTTAATAAATACCGGGGAACATAGGGTCTGATCCCCTTGAAACAAACAAACAACAAGACAAATAAAACACTGAGTGCAAAAAAAAAAATTACAGGAATTAACACTCTGCAACACTATATTAAAAAAAAAAACAACAACATGTGACCTTTGAGGCAGCATGTAAAGGAAATGGAACGGTGTGTGGGTCTGTGGTTATTTAGCACTGAAAACCAACCACTTTTAGCAGCAGAACGCTTTTCCCTTCAGTAAGGGCTTTGAAATGGCCAGGCTGCTGCTTATACAGCTGATGATTGGTAAGTACAAAATATATTAAACCTTTTAAATTTGAATAAAAATGAACATTATTACACTGTACAGTTGTGTTGGGTAGTGCTAGAAAAATTATCAATTTTTATTTCCCTGATTTTGATAATTCCTATACCAGCAGATACATATATTTTACTTCCCTTATACCACAGCAGCTCAATAAACAAAACAATATTAAATCTAACTACAAACAGATAAAAAGGGCCTGAGCACCTCCAGTTCCGCTCTCGCTCACATCTGACTTGTAACTCAAAAGTAATGAATTTTTCAAACAATAAAAGCGCAGATTTTACATTTGCAGATGGTGGCACTATACCAGAGTCATTCATTCATTCATTTCTAAGCAACTTAATTCTAATTAGGGTAACGGGGAGGCTGGCGCCCATCTCAGCCGACTCTGGGTGAGGGCGGGGTACACCCTGGACAGCTCGCCAGGCCATTGCAGGGCGCTTTACCAGAGCAACTTTATTAAAAGGTATATGATTATAACCATCAAATACCAGCTGAAGAAAATATGACATGAATTTGATGGAGTTTCTTGCCAGATGGTGGCGCTAAAGTAGAAGGTAATTCTAGGCACGTCCATATTAATAAGCTGTAGTTTTAATAACACCACACAGTGCATGCCTTGGTTATGAGGTAGAACGCGTTCACGTAGTGAGAAATTTATGTTATCATTTCAAGTATATTTACAGCCCCCTTTAAAAGTGTTGCAAGATTAAAATGTGTGTTTGTGTGTGTGTGTGTGTGTGTGTGTGTGTGTGGGAGAGAGAGAGAGGGAAAGACTGGAAGATCACCCACCAGCTTTTCAAGTGAGCTAAAGTACTGGAATAATTTTTTTCAACTAAAATAAATGTCAAATATACTTAAGATTTAGGTACATATGCCTTGATCGCAATAATTATTAGCCTCGCTGACCCAGAAGTTCTAGGTTATCCAGCTGATGTGGTTATTTGATCATTCCTCCCTAATGCATTCTTTGAGCCACAGCATCAGATTCAGATCCGAGTTAGCCTTCTCACACTTCTGTTTAGTGTTCACACATACCAGATTCCTAACATTCTCATTTCCTCTTTCTCCTCAATCACTCTGTCTACTTCCACAATCCCTGTAAGCACCTCCTTCCAGATTGCCTCTTGAATGTGATCTCAGTGCTATTTCCTGATCCATTCGCCTTTTCAGTGTTCTGCGCCGGTTTGATTTATCATTGTGTTGGTAAAATCATTTCACCATGACATGTTTGTGACTGTGATACTCTCTGCACTTTGGGACTTTGAATTAAATTAAGCTGGCGGGTCCATGGGCACGGTGGTGTAGTGGTTAGCATGCCTGCCTCACAGAGAGAAGGTTCTAGGTTCGACAAGGGCGTTTCTGTGTGGAGTTTGCATGCTCTCCCCATGTGTGTGTGGGTTTCCTCTGGGTAATCCGGTTTCCTCCCACAGCCCAAAGACATGCACATTAGGCTAATTGACTGTTCCAAATCGCCCCTGGTTGTTAGTGTGTGTTGGCCGTGTGACAAACTAGATGTTCAGGATTTTTTTGTTTGTTTTTTATTTTGCTATACTGTATTAATTCAGCAAAGAAATTTTTGCCTCTGGATTTAATCCATCCAAATTGAGCGCACATGCGCACACACACACACACACACACACACACACTCGGAGCAGCGGGCTGCCGGACACTGGGGTGCCTGGAGAGCAGTTGGGGGATTGGGTCCTTGCTCAAGGGCACTTCAGCCATAAAGGTGAAGGAAGGGAAGGTGCAACTCACTCCCCCACCGCCACACATTTTTCCTGCTGGTTCGGGAATTAAATCAGCAACCTTTCGGTCCCAAAGCCGCTTCTCTAACCATTAGGCCACGGCTGCACCCAAGGATGCACTCTGCCTTTACATAGAGTTGGCTGAGATAGGCTTCCTGAAACCATAGTAGGATTAAAAACAGTTTGGTAAATGAATGAACCTTGTTTTTCATCCTCCTGCTTCAGATCTGTGATATGTAAATCCTTTAAAATCACTTTGTGACCTCATCTGTATGTAATATGATTTTTTTTTTTTTTTAATTTAGCAGAAAATGAAGAGAAAATGAAAGTGGCTTGTGGAAGTGCTGCTGAATTCACACGTTTAATGTGGTGTTCTTTCAGGCGTCTTCACACCAAGTCTTCGAGTCCAGATCACTGTAGCAGACATCATACCTGTTCATCCAGGAGAGAACATCACCCTGTCCTGTAACATCACTCATTATTCTGATGTATCTTGGTATCGACTCGAATCTGAGGAGGTGAAACTGCTCATGACTGCTAAAAAAGCGAAACTGGATACACATTTCCAACTCAGCTACAGCGCTGATGAGAATCACTTTGACGTAACGGGAGACAGCAGTTTATTGATTATCGGAGTCGGAGAGGAAGATGTGGGAGTTTATTACTGTGGAAATCGAAACACAACACACATTCAGTTTGGGAAACCCATCAAGCTGAACTTTACAGGTGGGTCCAAATAACTGTGTTACTCTATTTGGCTGGAGAAAGGCACACCGTGTCACAAGAACTACTGCAACCAATTCCATCACTCAGATAAGAGTCTTCCATGGAAGATATATAGAGCAAATGTAAGGTTTATATTAAAGTTACTGACCATGTCTGGTTGAATTCCAGTGAATGGGGAAAACTATATACATAAATTATATTTTTATTAATTACCTTTTTAAATTTCTCCTTGTGTGTTTTGCTGCTATGACAACCAAATTTCCCTCAGGGGATTAATAAAGTCAGCTATCGATTTGTCTCCCCACTACTACACTTCATATGTTTATAGAATCAGCTGACCAGCCAATCTTAACCAAACTTTATTTACATCATTCACACAAACTTTGTCACACCCATCACATAATTACTCAGACATTGCTTTGCTGTCTTCTTTTTCACCAATAGATGTCACTGCTATGAAGCTTTGAATGAATGAACCCATTTTCGATGCACTTGATGTGGTTCAATACTGGCTCACTGCTTCACTTGCACGTCACTACCCCTCCCCCATTCGTGAAAAAGACAATTTTAGGAATTTAATGAAAAAAAAAATATATATATATACACACACATATATATATATATATATATATATATACACACATATATATATACACACATATATATATATATACACATATATACACACACACACACACACACACACACATACGGGTTATAGCAAAGTTAATGACTGAAAATTACTTAAAACAAGACTTAAACTCCGATGAACGGTTCCAAGGAGGAGCAGATAAAAGAAAAGTGACAGACCTTCCATAATGAAAATCCACCCAATTAAAGGCAACACAATAAATGGCTGTTTCAAAGCAGAGATATCTTTATTTCTATGATTGTAAATGAGCTAAATTACACTAAATAAAGAGGTTTAAATTGTGCACTTAGAGATTTTTTTTAATCGAGGATTAATTAAAATTTAAAACGAGAACACACTTCCAGTTTGGGAAGCTCTTCAGAGAGGATGGATTTCATTTATGTATTTTTACTTACTTCTTCCATATTGTTAGAATTAAGAGTTGTACTCTTTAAAGAATAGTCTAGAAGTATTTCTGTGTGTGTTTGTCTGCACAAAGATTATTATAGCTGAACACAGGCTTTCTGTTCCTGATATTCCATAGATAACACAGAAAACTCCCAAATTCTTTCACATGAATAAGAGTTAGGATAGAGATTCTGTTTCATGTGTATCCACACACACACACCTGAAGATAAAACTGAGAGTCAGTCGAGAGGACGGGTCTCACTCTGTCTGGTTGTTAGGAGAAGGTGGTTTGGACGGAGACGGGGTGAATCCCATGGCTATGATGCAACATCACATGTGTTTTGTACTGATTTTGTTTTACTGTATTAAATGACTAAATTGATAGAATCTGTTTGGTCTTTCACACATCAACAATCATGAGGAACTGGTGAGGTCTGGAGAAGATGGCTCCTAACAATACCCTCCCCCAAATATTTATTTACTTTTAAGCTTGACTAAAGTCCAGATTTTACCATACCAGTCACACCTCTACAAAAGTGTGACAAAGAACAGCCTCATAAACTGGCCTTAAATATCCTGCCTGTCAGGTGCTGGTAATCCAGTTTAATGAGCCTAGAGGATTCTGGGTAAATTAGGTCGGTTTAACTTCCGCTCACACTGCGCTGCTGCTGCCATCTGCTGGCTGCCGGTGGTGTAGCATGGCCTCTGAAAGACAGTGCTTCCATGGTTCTCCTCAGTTCAGGAGTCCTCAACCTTTTATTTCCAGTAAAGTTATTTTAAGGCTTAATCAAAATGCAGACAGTCACTGCAAGAGAACGTTTCAAAATCAAAAGATAGAGATCAAAATAATAAACCTCTGCGGTTATATCAACCTCCATCCAATACGTTCACCAAAAACCGCAGACAAAAATAGCTGCTAAATGATGGTTGAGGGGGCCGTGTAGCGTAGTTCCTGTAATATTTCTGTGCTTTCCAGGTTTATAACATGCACAATTCAGTAAATATTATAAATATGAATTACTGGACAACTTCATGCATTACTGCAACGTTCCTACACTAAAGTACTGTCTATATAGCTGGTGTTTTTTATTTATAACCACTCATATATCAGTGTAAGTTTATAGAACTGTATCTTATATGAAATGAAATAAAGAAAACACGTTTACAGCATTTGGCAGATGCTCTTATCCAGAGCGACTTACAATTATCATTTTTATACAACTGAGCATTAAGGGCCTTGCTCAAGGGCCCAACAGTGTTGATAGTGGGGATTGAACCGCTGACCTTCGGATCAGTAACTCATCGCCTTAACCACTAAGCCACCACCGCCCTCCACCAAACGTCATACTCTCATGTTTGTCAGACTATTTTCTTTATAAACTGCTGCTTTGTGCTTCTCTGTTTCAGACAACACAACGAAAGACGGTGTCGCTGTATCTGTGTATCTGGATCGTTTCCAGATTATAAATGTAATCCTAACATGTCTGTGTTTCATCTCATTCCTAATGAACATCATCTGCTTCTGTGTGTGTTGTCCTCGAGTGCAAGGTGAGAATCGCTTCACAAGCAGCATATGTACATTAACGCACAGCAGAGTTTCCCTTAATTTATTTATCAAACTTCCTGTTTCACTCCTTTACATAGAAACCCTGAGTGTCGGAGACACCTGATGCTATATGTACTGAGGGCAAACACACACACACACACACACACACACACACACACACACACACACACACACACACACACACACACACACACACATTCATATTCATTGAGAATTCATACACAAGGAAGCAACCTACAGAGTAGAAATAATTAGAACGTGTCAAACATAGCCGGCCTTTGATAACCCAGTTAAACACCTTTTTTAAATTTTATTTATTTATTTATTTATTTATTTATTTAGTATAAACGTTGCTATGGATTTTATTTTAGGACTTGTACATTAATGAATCAGTACAATTTTTTTTTTCCGGGTGCCACGGAGGTGTAGCAATTAGCACTTCCGCCCCACAGCAAGAAGGTCCTGGGTTTGATTCCCTGGCTTGGTGATGGTGTCCCTGTGCTTGTGTGGGTTTCCTCTGGTTTCCTCCCACAATCCAAAGACATGCACATTTGGATGGCAAATTGGTAGTTTCAAATTGCCCCACCTCACCGCGGCCCTATTAGGATTAAGTGGTTTAGCAATGAGGAAGTGAATATAAGTGTTAAACGTTGCTGTGGATTTTATTTTAGGATGTTTACATTAGCAAATCAGTACACAAATATTAAAAGTTTACAAACATTAGTTCTTGGGTGGCACGGTGGTGTAGCGGTTAGCACGTCTGCCTCACAGCAAGAGGGTCCTGAGCTTGAGTCCCTGGTGCAGCCAGGACGTTTCTGTGTCGAGTTTGCATGTTCTTCTTGTGCTTGTGTGGGTTTCCTCCCACAGTCTGCTGACATCATCGTCCCTTTCCGCTCGTATGGAGTGAATCTGTCAGCATTGTCCAGCAGTTGCTTAAACTCTGTTTTGCTCATCATCATCTTCCGGATTTGTTGGGCGTATCTCGATTCAGACAGAGGAGGTTTCTGAAGGTTACTGTTTTCTATTCGATAAATGTGACCCAGGTCTTTTAACTGCTGTTCAAAGCAGAACAGTCTTCTACGTGGTGTCTTGGTTTT
>JBCNYH010034384.1:0-12238 GCA_039654325.1 Tandanus tandanus | reverse complement strand
ACTCTGTACATCATTTCATTTCATTTTAATTTTATTTAATTTTCATATTCCATATAATCCTTTTCTCTCTCTCTTTCGGGACTAAGTGTCTCATTCTTGTGTTGTCTTTTTCTTTTTAGTACGGTTGTTACACTGTACGGTCTGTAACAGTCTTGACCTATTTGCACATAGATGCACACTTTGCACTTTATGTGGCTAGGACAAAAAACTGGTCCTAGCTCTGTGTTGTTTTGTTTTATGAATATTGATTTGATCCTTGTTGTACGTTTATGTAGCTTCTGGTCCTGGAGAAACGTTGTTTCGTATCACTATGTACTGCGTCAGCTATATGTGGTTGAAATGACAATAAAGCTTCTTGAACTTGAAATTGAAATTGAAAAGCGATCAACAACAGTGAGTATAGCGATGTTACTGTCTGACAGAGGAAGGCCAGTAACAAAATCCAAGGTAATGTGGGACCAGGGTCTCTTGGTTATAGGCAGGGTCTGCAACAGGCCAGATGGAGGTTACATTGAGCTCTTGCTACAGGCACAAACAGAACAAGCTGAGACAAACTTGTGAACATTCTCCTCCATGGTAGGCCAACAGAACATCCTGCTGATGAAGGCTTGAGTGCTTCTAGCTCCATGGTGACAGGAGAGTTGGGAGGAGTGACCCCACTGCAGGACCTGAGAATGGACAGACATAGGCACAAAAAGACGGTTAACAGGACATTGACTAGGAACAGCATTATCAGATTGGGCAGACTGAACCAGAGACTCTATGTCCCACTGAACCGCCCCCAAAATATAGTAATTGGGGAGGATTCTTTTCAGTTCCTCATTATTGTCTTGAGTGGGGAATATGTGAGAGAGGGCATCTGGCTTGCCATTCTTGGATCCAGGATGATAGGACAGAGTGAAATTGTACCATGAGAAGAACAGCAACCAATGAGCTTGACATGAATCCAAATGTTTGTCATTCAGAATGTATTCAAGGTTCTTATGATCTGTCCATACCAGAAACAGAATTGTAGAGCCCTCAAACGAGTGTCATCACTCCTCCACAGCCAACTTAACTGCCAACAGTTCTCTATTGCCAATGTCATAATTAATTTCAGATGAAGTAAGGTGATGAGGGGAAAAAAAGCACAAGGGTGCACCTTATCATCCTGGGCAGAACGCTGAAAAAGAACCGCACCAACACCCACATCTGATGCATCCACTTCCACAATGAACTGACGATCGGGATCAGGTTGTGTCAGAATCAGTGCTGATGTAAAGCATCTCTTCAGTTCTTGAATGGCCTTCTCTGAAACTCGCACTTCTCAGCCTTGATGAAAAGTTGATTCTCTAATAGACATTGGAGGACCTGGCAGACATGGTGGACATGTTCAGTGAGAGAATGGGAAAAGATTAAAATGTCATCCAAATAGACAAAAACAAATTAATTTATCATGTCTTTCAAAACATAATTAACTAGTGCTTGAAAAACACTAGGGGCGTTAGTGAGCCCAAATGGCATTACTAGGTACTCATAGTGTCCCATAGATGTGTTAAATGCTGTCTTCCATTCATCCCCCTTTCGGATCTGAACTAGTTGATAGGCATTACGGAGATCCAATTTAGTGAAGAAAGACGATCCATGAAGTAGCTCAAATGCAGATGCATGAGGGGAAGAGGATACCTCTTTGACCACCAGTTTGTTAATTCTCTCTTTGCCATGCAGTTCTTGAAAAATGGCAACATTGCTTTTGGGAGAATATCTTCTTCTAGAAGAGCAAAGAATCACAATTGCAATGGCATAATGAAAACAACAGAGAAAGAGAAAACATTATTACTGGGTTCATCCCATATACAAAAAGCGGGATAAATTGGTAGCTTTCACTCAAAAAGCAAACTTGAACTACATGAAGAAAAATCCCAACAATATTTATGTTTGCTGTAAGAGCAGTGTGACAACATCTTAAAGCTGGTCTATGATGATTTAATATAGCACTGTAAATCACGATCTGTAATATCTTACAGGCAACATTAATGGTTTGCTTAAGATAAAGGGGCTAGCATTTACACATTAGCAAATGAACAGTTTAGTAATTTCTGTTGTTTAATATGTATCAAAAACTAGAAGTATTGGTTTAGTTTATGTATTATTACATGAATGACACTGCTACAGTTCAATGTTGGGTCTTGATGCTGGGTTGATGCTTCAGTGCTGGGTTTTGAAGTTTTGGTTGTTTGCAGTGGTTTTGTACCTTGCATCATGCATGAGAAAATACCCACAAAACACGTCATATGTGAGTATACCGGGTCTGGTTTTCAATCTGTGAAAAATCATTACATGCATGAATCGCTTTTGCCACATCCGGAATATGCATGCCATAAGTATATGGAATCACCCCCTCTAATTCCGCAAGCCGTATTCCGTGTAAGCATACCATGCATATGGAACCTTAGCTTTATCCTAAAAGCAAAACTAAAGATAACTGATGACATCAAGCACATCTTGATGGATCACCTACAGTACATTTATGGAATGGAGGAGCTTATTTAAATTAAATTTTTAATTGAACTTTTCCTTTAAGTGAGCATTGATCTCTAACAGCTAGATCTTACTCTCAAGGGCCCAACAGTGGTGATAGTGGGGATTGAACCACTGACCTTCGGATCAGTAACCCATCACCTTAAACACTAAGCCACCATTGGCCTATTTGGTACAATGGTGACAACTTCCAAAAACCTGCCAAGTTTTGTATGTTTTGGCCTATTGGATATTTGAGGTTGACTCAGGGACTTAATTTTCAGGACCTTAACACATATCAGGGTAAAAAAAAACTGCCTATGCATGTTTGATAATTTATTTAGCAATTAAGGGATGGTAGAGTCATTGTATGGTGTTAATCCATTTTGGTATCCGACCAGAATATAATCAAGGACAAAAACACTATGTGGTCACATGGTAAACAGCTAATGGAATAGTGATAAGTGCAGACTTAATTGTTTGTATTTGTGTGTATGTGCAGAAAATTGTGTGCGAGTAAGCATCCTCTTGTTTGTGTGTGTGTGTGTGTGTGTGTGTGTGTGTGTGTATGCCTGTGTGTGTGTTAATGGACAGGGAGAAGGGGGTGGTGGTTACATTCTAACGGCTCTTTGGTTTGTGCAGAATTTGTGATCAAAAACACACACTAAAATATGTCATTCTGAGATTGTTTTTGTTTTATTTTGCTACAAAAATAATAGGGTATCACCATGACATGTGGTTTGTGGTGTGTGTTTAGCGTGTCCACCTCACAGCACAAAGGTCCCGGGTTTGAGTCCCAGGCTTGGTGAGGGTTTTTTAAATAATTGCTAAAATAATGAGTGTAATAACTTATTTGTAATAATTGTGTTGAAATACTGCAGTTATCATTTAAATTTTTTTTTGATGCCCTTATCCAGAGTAACTAACATAAATGCTTTGAAGTTACTATCAGTGAATGCATTCTGATACTGATTATCTCTTTGGTATATTTTTTGAGAAATAGAACAAGTTGAGTGCACATACTGTATACATATATACACACACACACACACACACACACACACACACCAATCAGCAATGACATTAACACCACATTACTGGTTTGTGGCTAGGCCCAATACACAGCAAGCTGCAATGCATGAACAGTTTCAGCATTTTGTGACAACATTGGGGTGTTCAGGGTGTACCCCACCTTTGCCTGGTGTCAGCTGAGATAGGTTCCAGCCTCCCCACCACCCTAGTATGATTAAGCAGTTTGGCAAATGAGTGAGTTATATAGGTAAGGCTGATGTTTTGCTAAGTGGATAACTGGAATTCAAGACTTTTTATGGGTCCAGGTTTGCTGGGTCCATGATAGGCCAGTGTATTCTCTTATGGTTTAAAAACCAGATGTTAAAGTATGAACCCAAAAAGCACACCCAAAGGTGAAAAAGGCAGTAAGGTGTATTTATTGAGTGGGAAGAGGTGGAGGAGAGGGATCCAGGGTCCAAGGGGTATCCATGGAGGGGGTGAGGCTGGGGGCATGTGGGCTTAAGGAGCAGACTGGTGAGTAATCCAGGAAGAGAGTGTGGTAGCGTGGCAGAGATTGGGCGGTAGCACTGGGGCTCGTGGAGGCACTGGAAGGAAAGGAAGACAGCAGGAATTAGTCACTGGTAGAATCAACAAGGCTACAAGGTTCAAAACAATAGCAAGTTCCGGAGGGCTGAGGTCACTGGAGGACACAGGCTTCAGAAGAGACACATGGAAAGTGGGGTGGATGTTGAGGGAGTCAGGGAGCTTTAATTTCACAGAGGTGGGGTTGATGATTTTAACAATGGGGAAAGGTCTAATGAAGCATGGTGTAAGCTTACGTGACTCTGTTTGGAGGGGGAGATCATGGGAGGAGAGCCACACCATCTGTCCTGGCTTATACTCAGGAGCGGGGGAAAGATGAAGGTCAGCCAGCCGCTTGTTCCTCTCAGCCAATCGAGTGAGAGCTGTGCGGACGTTTCTCCACACCTCTTGTACCCACCTCAGGTATTCCCTTACTGATGGGACTGCCACCTCTTGTTCTTGGTCTGGAAAAAGAGGGGGTTAGAAACCATAACATGCCATAAATGGGGACATACCTGTGGTAGAGCTGGTGAGGGAGTTATGAGCATACTCAATCCATGAGAGGTGAGAACTCCAAGAAGCAGGGTGGTGGGCGGCAACAAACCGGAGAGCCATCTCCAGATCCTGGTTGGCCCACTCTCTCTGGCCGTTGGTCTGAGAATAGTACCCTGTGGAGAGGCTGGCTGCTGCGCCCACCACCTTGCAAAACTCTCCACACCTGAGACGAGAACTGGGGACCTCTGTCAGAAACAATATCACTGGGGATGCCATTTAACTTAAACATGTGGAGGACAAGGAGGTTAGCAGTCTCAAGGATAGAAGGCAGTTTCGGGAGGGGCATATAATGCATGACTTGGAAAAATGATCAATGATAGTGAGAATGACTGTATTACCTTTTGAGGGTGGTAGGCCAGTGATGAAGTCTACGGCGATGTGGGACCAGGGATGGCTAGGAATCGATTAGGAGCAGAGCAGACCAGGGGGGGTTAATGGGAGGCCTTGCCTCTGGCTCAGACAGAGCTGGCCAAGATGAACTCCCGGGCGTCCTTAGCCAAACTGGGCCACCAGAAGTGCTGCTTGAGGAAGAGGAGGGTACAGGTTATTCCAGGGTGGCAGGTCAGCTTGGAGGAGTGCCCAAACTGGAGCCCCTGGGAACAGGCGGAATCCATAACAAAAAAGCGGGGGGGGCGTTTTGGGGTCAGGTTGATCCTCTTGTGCCTTTAACACGATCTGCTCCCACGAGGCTGCTCTGACAATGCAGGAGGAGGAGGGAATAATGGGGTCCAGTTCCTCGGAACTAGAGGGAGGAGAATGTAGGCGAGAGAGGGCATCAGGTTTGATGTTCCGGGTTCCGGGGCGTTAGGAAAGGGTATAGTTGAAATGGCTGAGGAAGAGGGACCAACGGGCCTGGCGGGGATTTAGGCGTTTGGCAGAATGGAGATAAGCCAGATTTCTGTGGTCTGTCCAAATGATGAAGGGAATCTCTGATCCTTTGAGCCAGTGCCTCCAATCTTGAAGAGCCTACACGATTGCCAACAACTATCTGTTTCCCACATCATAATTCCTCTCTGACGGGGAGAGACGGCGAGAGAAGAAAGCACAGAGGTGGAGTTCATTAGTTTCTGGGTTGTGTTGGGAGAGGACAGCCATGGCTCCAGTATTGGAAGCATCCACCTCCACAATGAACTGGAGGGTAAGATCCAAGTGTGTGAGTATGGGAGCACTGGTGAAGAGAGACTTGAGATGCATGAATGCTGTGGTAGCTTCTGGTGACCACTGGAAAGGGGAACTGGTGGAAGTGAGACGTGTGAGGGGGCTGGCTACCTTGCTGTAGTCCCTGTTGAGTTGTGATTCCAGAGGATACTAGCTGGAACCGACATGCGAGGAGGAGAGCTAGGAGGGGTGGTGGTCTGGCTCACCATTGTGCTGGCTGTCAGTGATGAGCCTTCTCTTTTGGCGTGGAGGGGCAGGAGGCAATGAAGTGTCCAGATAGACCACAATATACGCACAATTTGTTATTTATGCATCTCAGACGCTCTTGGGGATCCAAGCGAGCTTTGCCTAGCTGCATGGGCTCCTCCAGTACCACAGGGGGTGCTAGAGGGACTGTGGAAGAGGGAAATTGTAACTCCACTGAAGGGGAAGGGCCAGATGGAGGAGCCAACTTACGGGACCTAACCACTCGCTCTCCGTTTCTCTCCCTTAGCCTATTGTCAATCTTGATAGACAGAGAAATCAACTCCTCAAGAGAGGAGGGTTCATTCCTGGAGGCTAATTTGTCCTTCATCTGCTCTGAAAGCCTCTTCATGAAAATCCCCATCAATGCAGATTCATACCACCCACACTCATTAGCTAAGATGCGGAAATCAATGGAAAAAGAGGCAACTGACTGAGGTCCCTGAGTTAATGCTAGCAGATGCCTGGTAGCCTCCCGACTCTTAACAGGATGATCAAAAACCTTACTTAACCCCCAGGGAAAGCAAATCAAAAGAGGATAACACTGAGGAAGCATTGTTTCAGAGTGCTGTAGCCCACTTAGCAGCTCTTCCCCGTAACAAGTTAATCACATACGCTATCTTAGCTTTATCAGTGGGATAAGTTGAAGGCTACAGGTCAAAAACTAAAGAACAATTTAATAAAAACTTCCCACATGAACCTAAATCCCCAGAATGATGCTTAGGGTGGGGACAAAGGGCTCTTTGTGAGGGTGGGGGGAGGGAGTGAGAAGAGCAGGTTCGGGTGGGTTACTCACTTGTGGGTTAGCACTGGAGGGGTTGGGCTGGTGATCCACATGGTGAATTTGGAGGCAATATGGGCAATCTGTTGGTGCAGGTCCTGAAGAGATTCCATGATGCCGTATAACACTTTACCGTGATGTTCAATGAGGATTCCTTGGGTGGAGTGGGCTTCCTTAACTGGGTCCAGGTTTGCTGGGTCCATGATAGGCCAGTGTATTCTGTTATGGTTTGAAAACCAGATGTTAAAGTATGAACCCAAAAAGCACAGCCGGAGGCGGAAAAGGCAGTAAGGTGTATTTATTGAGTGGAAAGAGGTGGAGAAGAGGGATCCAGGGTCCAAGGGGTATCCATGGAGGGGGTGAGGCTGGGGGCATGTGGGCTTAAGGAGCAGACTGGTGAGTAATCCAGGAAGAGAGTGTGGTAGCGTGGCAGAGATTGGGCGGTAGCACTGGGGCTCGTGGAGGCACTGGAAGGAAAGGAAGACAGCAGGAATTAGTCACTGGTAGAATCAACAAGGCTACAAGGTTCAAAACAATAGCAAGTTCACGAGAGAACAGGCCGAGATACCGCATCTGCGGCAAGAATACTCTGGCACTGGAGAAGCCTCACAGCAGGGCTTAAGTGCAGGTGGTGATTGCAGAAAAATAAGGTGCAGGTGTGAAGGTGCTGGTAGAGTCAGGATAGAGCTCCCCAATCTCTGGAGAAGAGAGAGACTACACACAAGAAAACAATTAAGCAACAATTTAAAAAAAACCAAACATGATGCAATCACCACATGTTAAAAGTTAATTTTTAACTAATTAATTAATTAATCAAGATTAATTTCTTTCCGTGTGCAACATCTGAGGCCAATAGTTTCTGTTTTATCAATTTTATGGGCAGTTATTTGAAAATGGAGTCTCAGAATGAGGATGTCATCGAGGCCCAAGTTAACATGTACTAGTATAGGATTTTGATCCATTCATGCCATTTATTGACGGATTTGTGTTGGAGGTGTGAAAAGGTTTAGATTAATATCATTACCTGTGCAGTGAGAAACTATATATACACCAGGATTAATACATTTATGCACATACTCCTGAAATTCTGAAAGAAATGATTTTTGAAGCCATTCTTCTCAATGTTAATTTGGGCCTTGATGATGTCATCATTCTGAGACTTAGTTTTTAAATATCCTCCCATAAAATCTGTGAAATTGCAGCTATCGGTCTAAAATTTTGCACTCAGACAGATTTTAGGATAGAGATTTTTCTTTTTAGATTAACCATCAACAAGTGCTGTGTTCTTCTTTAAAGCAGCCCAGTCAGAAATAAATTAATAGTTTAGCATGTTTAAACCTGTTTTCCACTAAGATAACAATCCTAATGTTAAACTGGTATAAAAACAAGCTGCCTGAACCTCGTCTGCCAGATCTCAGAGGTAGCGTAAATGACATGCTTAAACTGTATGCTGCTAATCTAGTGAGATGATATTTCACCAGCATGAAGCATATTCCTAGACCCTTATTTTGTAATGCTTTTTTTAACATGACACTATTTTCAATTTAAATTGAGTCTAAGAGCATTATGCCAATTTTTAAATATGATACGGATTATAGCATATCAATAGTGTAAATTCGCTAAATAGGCTAATCTGAGTGTCTGCTAGCTACACAGAGTTGTCACTCAAGGTCAAGTTCAATGCTATAGAAACTATGACTGTTCCCCGAACTAAACAAAAATATAAAAACACCCTGAGAGTTTGTTTTAGTAATCTTATTAAAATACATTTAAATCATACTGAATCTACAGCCAGCACCTTTGTTCTAAAGATAAGATTGTTAAATGTTATATCTAAAACGCTTATTGTTAATGAAATCATTACTGATCAGGAGTTTAGTGTAATGTGTTTAACAGAAACATGGACCCAATGAGTATGTAGCATTAAATGAAGCGAGTCCTCCTGGATACAGCTATATACACTAACCTTGTCTAACTGGCAGTGGAGGAGGCATCGCAGTTATTTATACTGATAATCTAGTCATTATACAAATATCTAGACATAAATTTAATGCATCTGAAATTCTATATACTAACATAACAGACATTCCTAAAAAAATATGCCCACGCAGCTGATTGCTTTAATTATTATTTTCAGACCTCCAGGGCCGTACCCTGAATTCCTATGTGAATTTGCAGACTTAATTTCAAACCTATTTGTTTCTTTAGATAAAACATTAATTGTCGGTGACTTTAATATTCATTTTGATAACCCAGAAGATCCTGTAAGAACACCGTTCGTGTCTATTCTAGATTCAGTAGGGGTAAATAAAAAATTAACAGGACACACTCATAATACTTTCCACACTCTCGATTTAATACTAACTTTTGGATTAAATATTGAAAATATAGTCGCAGTTCCACATTCAGAAACTATTTTGGTTCATTATCTTATCACAATTACACTACTTCTTAGTACTAATATATACACCTTGCCACGTTATCGCATTAAGCGTACTTTTACATCAACTACTGGCTACTTTCATTAATGATCTTCCAGAATTATCAACTATGATTGGATCACCATCAGACCCCACAGAACTTGATCAAGCTATCGAGTGCTTTGAGTCAAATTTATGCTATACGCTAGATAATGTAGCTCCTCTGGAAAAAAAATAATAAAACACAGAGAAAAAATTAGCACCCTGGTATAATGAGGATGAACACACACTAAAAGAGAACACCCAAAAATCAAAAATGGCGTTGAACTAAATGAATGGTATTCCAACTAGAATGGAAAGAGAGTATCTTTAATAAGAGAAAAGCTCTTAGTGCTGGTAGATCAATAGATTTCTCAAATCTAATAGAAGATTACAAAAATAATCCAAAATACTTATTTAATATTGTTGCAGAATTAACTAGGAATAAGACCATAAATAAATGTGCAGACCATCAACTTACAGCAGTGACGACTTTATTAAAAGTTTTAATGTTAAATTTTAAAATATCAGGCAAAATAATTGATTCTGGGGCAGTGGTGACCCAGTGGTAGGGGACTGGATTACTGATCCCAAGGTTGGGGGTTCAAGACCCACTATCAACAGGTTGTCTGCTGTCCCCCCAGTGCAGCTAACTGGGTTATCAAAAGCTGGCCATGTCTGTCACTGTCTATGGTGAGAGGCATGTAAAATAACCATTGCTGATTTTTGTCAAGAGTGGGCTGCATTGCCATCAGCGTGTTTCTGCCCTGTGATGGCCTGGCGAGCTGTCCAGGCTGAACTCTGCCCTCACTCAGAGTTGGCTGAGTGACCCTAATTTGGATTAAGTGGTTCAAAAAATCAATGAATGAATGAACAATTGATTCCCTAAACTTAAAGTCAGAAATGTCAGTAACTAAAACAGTAAATAATAATATATTGCAGATCACTAGACTGTTTTAGCCCTATTCAAGAAAGAGAACTAATCTTAATAATTTCCTCATCTGAATCATCAACCTGTGTGCTAGATCCAGTACTTACATGTATCTTTAAACAGGTACTACCAGAAGTGATCAACCCTTGTAATGTAATTAATTATTCCCTTAGCACTGGTTATGTACCTAAATCCTTTAAACTGGCAGTTGTCAAAGCTCCGATTCAAAAACCTGACCATGGCCCATATCAGCTGTCCAACTATAGACCAAAACCAAACCTCCCTTTTATCTCCAAGATCTTAGAAAAAGCTGTAGCAAAGCAGTTATTTTCATATCTTTTTAGGAATAACATTCATGAAATGTATCAGTCAGGATTTAGGCCCCATCATAGCACAGAGACAGCACTCGTTAAGGTGATAAATGATTTACTGGTGGCTTCTGACCACGGCTGTGTCTCCCTGCTTGTGTTACTTGACCTTAGTGCAGCCTTTGACACAATTGATCATACGATTCTCACTGACAGATTAGAAAATGTTGATGGAGTTAAGGGAATGGCCCTCTCCTAGTTTAAATCTTATTTATCTGACCGTAATCAGTGTGTAGATGTAGATGGTGATTTTTCTGTACTTTCTAATGTTAAGTTTGGTGTTCCACAAGGGTCTGTCCTAGGCCTGCTGCTATAGCATGCAGTTATATACATGCTTCCTTTGGGAAATATTATTCGTGAACATGGTATTAGTTTTCATTGTTATGCTAAGGATATACAGTTATATATTTCAGCAAAGCCAGATGAGAGTCTCCAGCTTAATAAAGTTGAGAATTGTGTAAAGGACATTAGACACTAGATGCTTATTAACTTCCTCTTATTAAACTGTGATAAGACAGAAGTACTTGTACTCGGATCAGACACAGCTAGAAATAAGGTTTCTGATTATGTAGAAAGTTTGGATGGGATTTCAGTTTCATCATGTGTAGCAGTAAAGGACCTTGAAAATGTTCATGCTTTTATTACCTCAAGACTAGATTATTGTAATACATTACTGTCTGGATGTTCTAATAGGTGTTTAAACAAGCTTCAGTTAGTAAAGAATGCAGCAGCAAGAGTACTTACTAGAACCAGAAGACACGGTCATATCACTCCCATCTTATTTACACTGCACTGGCTCCCAATTAAATTTCTAATTTAATATAAATTGCTACTTTTAACCTATAAAGCATTTAATGGTCTTGCACCACATTATCGTAGTAAACTACTTGTTGTTTATGATCCAGCACGCCCACCTAGATCAAAAGGTGCAGGCTGTGTAGTGATACCTCAAATACTGAGGACTACTGCAGGGGGCAGAGCTTTCTCTTACAAAGCCCCGCAATTATGGAATAAACTTCCAGTTAATGTTTGGGACTCAGACACAATCTCTGTTTTTAAGACTAGGCTGAAAACTTACTTGTTTAGTCAAGCGTTTTGTTAATAGCCATTTATTTGGTAAAGGAGCCAATCTGGGGGTTCTCAGGCAGAGTTCTGGTAAACTGTGATGTTGGGATCACTCTACATGCTCACCCAGGTCCGTTGACAGTGGAGTGGCCGATTGCCCAATGTAACAGGGTGCCCTCATGTCTGCCTTATGTCTGGTGTCTCTCTTTTTAGTTATGCTGCCATAGTCTGTCATGCTGGAGTCCCTGCTTGCACCCAGCATTAATATACTCTTCTTTTACCATTTCACTGTTATGAGCATACAACCTCTCTCCCTCTCTTCTCTCTCTCTCTCTCTCTCTCTCTCTCTCTCTCTCTCTCTCTGTGTTTTTGTTGAGGTACACATGCTGCTTCTGAGATGCCAGTGATCCTGATCCTCCTGATCCATCCTTCCTGGTCTGTCCTGGTGTGCTGATGCTGGCTGGAGTTCTCATCTTGGATGCCATTTGCTCCTGCTGATGAAGATGGATTTAGATCTGCACTCAGAGACTGTGAAGATGACTTTTCACTGCTGGTGATATAAACTCTTTTGCTACAATTATTTAGG
>JBCNYH010034021.1:0-12255 GCA_039654325.1 Tandanus tandanus | reverse complement strand
CAGCCTGCACCTTTTGATCTAAGTGGGCGAGCTGGATCATAAACAACAGGAAGTTCGCTAAGATAATGTGGTGCAAGACCATTAAGTGCTTCATTAAGTATCAAACATGTCTTATTTGGTCTTATGTTAGAATACATATATTATTTATATATTCTTACACTCATCTGAGTAAATCTTCAATCAAGTCCCAAGCTTGGGTGTTTCTGTATGGAGTTTGCATGGTCTCCCTGTGCTTGTGGGGGTTCCCTCCGGGTACTCTGGTTTCCTACCACAGTCCATAGACATGCACATTAGGCTAATTATCTGGTTAGCTGTACCTCACCTTCGCCCAGTGTTGGCTGAGAGAGGCTCCAGGTGGGAAAAAACTGAAGAACCCAGAGGAAACCAATATTAACATACAAAGAACATGCACAGAAACTCTACAGTTACCGACGAAAGTTTTGTCGCATGTGTGCCTGTTTTGTGAAAGCAACAGGAAATTGTCACAATCATGTAACATCAAATTCTGGATCAAAGTAAAATTAATTCAATTCAATCTTATTTGTATAGCGCTTTTTACAACTGACACGGTTGCAAAGCAGCTTTACATACCTACACATCCTTGATGAGCAAGCCTGTTGCGACAGTGGCAAGAAAAAACTCCCTCAGTTGACACGAGGAAGAAACCTTGAGAGGAACCAGGCTTAAAGGGGAAACCCATCCTCATTTGGGTGAAACCATAAAATACAAACCATGTAAGAGAAACTTTATTTCAGTCCAACATGTAGTCCGGTTGGTTATACCACAACTGTAAGTCCTAAATAATTGTAGCAAGAGTTTATCACCAGCAGTGAAAAGTCATCTTCACAGTCTCTGAGTGCACATCTACTGTAAGCCCATATGGACCTTCATCAGCAGGAGCGAAGGGCTTCCAAGATGAGAACTCCAGCCAGCATCAGACCACCAGGACAAACCACAGGACTCAGAAAGCAGAAGGGTCAGGAGGATCAGGATCACCGACATCCCAGAAGCAGTATGTGTACCTCAGCAAAAACACGGGGGGTTGTTAGGTATGCTCTTAACAGTGTAATGGTAAAAGAAGAGTTTATTAGGGTGCAAGCAGAGACTCCGGCATGACTAACTATGCCAGCATAACTAAAAAGAGAGAAACCAGAAGGAAGGCAGACATGAGGGCACCCTGTAACATTGGGCAATCAGCCACTCCACTGTCAACGGACCTGGGTGAGCATGTAGAGTGAGGGAGCGACAGCAACACAACATCACAGTTTACCAAAACTCTCTAAGCCTGAGAATCCCCAGATCTGCTCCTTTACCTAATAAAAGGCTATTAACAAAATGCTTGACAAAACAAGTTTTTAGCCTAGTTTTAAATATAGAGACTGTGCGTGAGTCCCGAACATTAACTGGAAGGTTATTCTATAACTGTGGGGCTTTGTAAGAGAAAGCTCTGCCGCCTGCAGTAGTCCTTAGGGAATCTCAAGGTAATAAATCTCGAGGTAATAAAAGCATGAAAATGTTTTTCCGCATCATGCAGTGACATCATATTTCTTATTTTAGAAATATTTCTGAGATGAAAGAAGGCTACCCAAGTAATATTATCTACATGAGCTTCAAATGAAAGACCAATAATCACTCCAAGGTCCTTTACTGCTATACACGACGAAACTGAAACACCATTATTACATAATCAGAAACCTTATTTCTAGCTGCCTGTGATCCGAGTACGTGCTTCTGTCTTATCAGAGTTCAATAAGAGGAAGTTAGTAAGCATCCAGTGTCTAATGTCCTTTACACAATTCTCCACTTTATTAAGCTGGTGTCTCTTATCTGGCTTTGCTGAAATATATAACTGTATCATCAGCGTAACCATGAAAGCTAATACCATGTTCATGAATAATATTACCCAAAGGGAGCATGTATAGAGAAAAAAGCAGCGTGCCTAAGACAGAACCTTGTGGAACACCAAACTTAACATTAGAACATA
Source organism: Tandanus tandanus (assembly GCA_039654325.1). Lineage (NCBI taxonomy): Eukaryota > Metazoa > Chordata > Actinopteri > Siluriformes > Plotosidae > Tandanus > Tandanus tandanus. The sequence goes on along the minus strand of JBCNYH010034021.1, from coordinate 10,271 downwards.
AAGAAATCACCATTTACATCTACAAACTGATAACGGTCAGTTAAATAAGCTTTAAAGCAGGAGAGGGCCGTTCCATTAAATCCAACAACATTTTCTAATCTGTCAAGGAGAATCGTATGATATCAATAGTGTAAAAAAGGCTGCACTAAGGTCAAGTAACATAAGCAGGGAGACACAGCTGTGGTCAGAGGCCACCAGTAAATCATTTACCACCTTAACGAGTGCTGTCTCTGTGCTATGATGAGGCCTAAATCCTGACTGAAATTAGTAAAATATAATTAGTAAAATTTGTAAAAAAGAATGAAAAGTGCTGATTAACTAAATATACATAAAATACAGGTATTAAAGCAGCTTTCAGGCAATTTATAAAATCTTTTTGCAAAAACTGTAGAAACATTCAAGATCTCCTAAAAGCAAATGGAAATAATTTGCAAGCAGTAGTAAGAAATTTCAGACCCCCTTGGTACACATAGGTAAGCTCGGTCATGCAAGGAAAACTATCCACAAAACAACTGGCTGCACAAAAGTTGTAGTTCGCCTCCTGATGACTCCCTCAAAAGCTCCATTAGGACTCATAGCTAGCAATGTCTGCTTCAGCATCAACTGTACATCATATTTCTTGCAGTGGTCACCAATCACCATACACCATACAGGTCCTGTACAAGACACAGCTGGAACACCATGACGTGCTTACCAAGGCCTGAACACATGGAAACTGTTATTAGCAGAAACATGGAGAAAAAAATTATATTTGAGATGAATTATTAATTCTTATCGCTATGCCACCAATGTAGTTATGACCATCTAGAAAATTGCTGGACCCAGAGTTCCCCGAAGAGCCAGTCATGTATGAAACAGTATAGTGAAACATCACGGTTTAGGGTCACCTCCAGTACATAGGTATCACAAAGCTATGTAAGATGTGTGGGAACATTACCAGACGCGAATATCAACAGATTATTGCTTCCCGTTATGTTCCAAACCTACAGGTGGCTCACACTGTTTTCTGACCATTTGATGAATGAGCTGCACTCTAAAATAGCTTACTTGTGTATTAAAAATGGATTACAAGTGTCTTGGGCCTCAAGAAGTTGTTTCCTAAGTGTCCTAAGGGCCTAAGTTTTAGTAGCACTTACAAATTTTTATTATTTGTAATTTGAACATCTTGAAGGTGTCTGATTCTTTTAATATGATAATTATTCATCATGATGAGGTAATCTTTAATAATGATTTAAATCATTATTTGTTTGTAATTGTGCAGAATTTATGTTTTGCCCTGCGATGGCCTGGCGAGCTGTCCAGAGTGTACTCTGTTCTCGCCCAGAAATGGCTGAGATGGGCGCCATCCTCCCCGAGAACCTAATTGGGATTAAGTGGTTCAGAAAATAAATGAATGAATGAATTTATGGTTATGGCTGCATAAAGTGTCCTAACACAATTTCCTCCGGGATAAATAAAGTATTCTGATTCTGATTCTAACACAACCTCCTCCATTTCATTCTGCATGCATCAACAGTCTTCCATGACCCTTAATCATTGCATAGATTATGACCTGACCAGATCTATGGCATGCTGAATCTCCAGGGCCAGAACCTGACATCTCAGTTTGCTTGCTTATGGCAGGAAGGGCTGCCAGGTGGCTGAGCCAGCTTACAGATAATGTAGCTGTTCACCTCAATTTAGTAGTGAAGTAGTTAAAGCGGATGCACATGCTACCAACGCTGAAAGAGACTCAGCCCACAGCAGAGCAAGCGAGGAGAGAGAGAGAGAGAGCGAGAGAGAGAGAAAGGAAGGGTGGGAGTGAGGAAAAAGAGAGAGAACAAGGGAGGGGGAGCGCACAGGAGTGAGGAGGAAAGAGAGAGGAAGGAAAGCACGGAGCCATCTCTATGAGGTGGATGAGTCCTCGAGCTGTCGACGGTGATTCTTTTCCTCACCATGGCTGTGTCTTCGGTACTGCCCCCCAATCCTGTGCTTGGAAAAGAAGCTGACGGAGGGGGGAGTGCATCATCTCCAACAAAGAGGTTTTGAGATGGCTGTATGTGCCTGGAGGGAGAAACGCATCAGGCTTTTGCTGGCAAGCAGCAGTCTGCAGTACGAGGCTGATTAAGAACTGGCCCTCTTTGGTGTGTGTGTGTGTGTGTGTGTGTGTGTGTGTGTGTGTGTGTGGGTACACAGCTGTGCACTCACAAATCCTCCTCCTGGTGAAGAGGCTCCACACCTCTCACCACAACAAGGTAAGCAGACCTCCTTTTTTACTGCGTCCTTTATTCAATCCAAACGATCCTCCTTTTCACCATTTGCTCCACTGCTTTTCAGAGCAGCATGGAGATAGAGGTTCATTGATAAGGAATGGATGAGTGTGTCATGTGAACTGGAGCAACATAGGAAGAATATAAGCCCCAAACCCAGGTAGTGAGAAAAGGAAAAGGCTAAACAAGCACTGAAGGACTGCAACGCCGTGAAAACGCTTTCTCCTTCCCCTCACCCAATCCCACCTCCCCCTCTCTTCTTTTCTCTCTATCCATCTCTCTAACATCCTTTCTATGGTGCTTCATAGCAGCCACCCCATGCTGAGGCTCCTGTATTTGGACTCTGAAACGAACTGCTCTCATATCTTCCCTGAGCAGTGTGTTAAATGGCAAATGGAGGTCTGCAGGGAAAAGCTGAGAGAACTGGGCCAGTTGTTGCTGTCATACTGTGTTTGTCATTGGCTGCAGGCAAAGCGCTTAGGTGAACCGATCTCATCAGACTGCACACATTTCCTAAAAATGTTCCAGATGCTTCATGCAGTCTTGAATAACAGCCTGCATACTGCTCTGAAATCAGGTTTAATGTGTGTGTGTGAGTAAATGAAAAACTGCAACTTCTCTCTCGTGTGCTGTCACTGCTGTGTGTAAGGAAAAAGAGAGAAACACACAACGCTGCGTCCTCTCCCATCTTCCATACTCGTGTGTTTGCTCAAGTTTGGTCTCCTCAAACAAAAGACATGAAGGTGTGGAGACTTGTTTGTTTAGTAGAGGAGCCAAATGAATTTCTGTGAGCAGAGCTCTTATATGAGTTTCATGCTCTGCACTCAGCTGTCTATCACATGCTTGGACAAAAGAAAACCTGAGCAATAAAGCAAATGCACGAAGAGGCATACACATCACAAGAGATGAAAATATATATTCATGCCATTAATCAAGGAACATAGTAGAGGAAGTAGATCTGTCTGATGATTAGTCTTTTTCCACAGAGAGGATCGAGTCGATCCAGGAACCCACTCAGTATATCCACCAGATTATTTTAGCTGTCTAATTGATTTCTCAATCACACACAGGCTCTATTTAGAGAGAAATATATTTACATGGTGATATGGAGTCATCCAAAACTAAGATGATAGCGATGCAGACTGTCTTTTTCTGATTGTGAAGACTGTATGATTTACAAAAGAGAATCCATCAGCATCCGATTATGTTTTTACATTTACATTTTTCCTTATCTAGCTGATGAGGTTACAAACAAACAAACAAAAAACCCACATCAATATCTTCACAAGTAAAAAATTCTTGAATATACGTAGGCAAATTCAACTACTTGTTTCAAAAAAATATAATCTTTATTACTTCAGATTTTAAATAGTCCTATTATGATCCTGGGTTCATGTCCCAGGCTCGGTGAGGGCATTTCTGTGTGGAGTTTGCATGCTGTCCTGGTTCTAATGTGGGGTTTCTCCAGTTTCCTCCTACAGTCCAAAGACATGCACATTCGGCTGTCTGGCTGTTCCAAATTGCCCCTAGAGGTGAGTGTAAATGGTTATGTGTGTGTTACCCTGGGATGGACAGGTGATCTGTTTAGGGTGTACCCCGCCCTTGCTCAGAGTCGTCTGAGATAGTCTCCAGCCTCCCCATGACCCTAGTAGAAAGCGGTTCAGCAAATAAATGAATGAATGAACAAATTCTATCAGCAGATGATTTTAATTATTTCAGTATTCATTTCTAAATAAAGTAAAATGATCTGCTAGTAAAATAAGACCAGAATTAGTAAGTATACATAGAAACATGTAAATGCTTTCATAATTATTATATTAATTATTAAAATAAATACTGTATATACATTTTTTTATGATAATTATCTCATAATTAAGAAGGTTGGATAGTTTTCCTTTATTCAGGATACGCTCACTTGCTAAGGCATCAATTGAGGGAGGATGCAAGTGAGCAGCTGGCGGCTCAGAACCTAAAAGAAGGTGCTGGGATTTAACCCTATGTAGCCTACGTTAACCCTTTAGCCCTATGTTTTAAGCACTGAGCCACCATTCACATGTGTGCTCTTTAACATGACACTGTCAGACTTTTCAACCTGCTAGTGTTAGAAAGATTTTGTACTATTCAAGATAATTTTTTACAACAGAAAAGCTGGTCATTGTGTGAACATTTCTAAATCCCTTTAACTCTTCATCACACTACAGATTTCAGCCAATCCCATCTGACTCCCATCGGAGAGGTGGGGTGCACCCTGGACAGGTCACCAAACTCAACTCAGGGCTAATACAGAGACAAACAAGCATTCAAACTCACACTTAGGGGCAATATAAAGTACCCAGTTGACCTACTCTGCACATCTTCGAACTGTAGGAGGAAACCAGAGTATCCGGAGGAAACCCAGGCAGGAGTAATGGAAGCTCCACATAGAAAGGTTCAATTTCTTGTTGTGAGGTCACAGGGCTAACCACTGAGCCACCTCCTACAGATTGTGACAAGCCTTAATTAATTGTCAATAATTCTTGGGCTTAGGCCAATCACTGTCCTGTCTTTTACAAAAGAGAACAGTCCAAAAGAAGAGTAAGAGAGAGAAAAGTGTGGCAGAGAAGGATTAGTAGGAGAGCTGAGGACTATAGATGTGGCTTAGCCATGAATGTCCCTGACATGAACTTTCAATACACATTAAGGCTTTTGTCAGAACTGGTCTCCTTCTGGCCCCCAGAGTGTCAGTCATACTTCATGGTAGATGTAATCAGTGGACTGTGACTGTTTGCACATTGGGGTAGGATCTGATCTAATTTCTGCAAAGTGTAATAGGAACAGCTGACTGACGAAGGGACTATTCTCTATCCAGTTCTACAGAGAAGATCTCTTCTTCTTGCTGGTCCTTGACACCCTCTCTGCTACACATTAAGTCCGGCTTTGGACAAAATTGCACTGTCAGTAGGATTTCATCGAAAATCCTTTTTAGATCAGAGCTCAACTTAACCTCTTAAACTCTCAGGACCTGCAACAGTCCTGCACTCCAGTTTCTGAATAAAGTGTAGTATAAAGTGAATCATATGCTGTAAGCTTGTTAACTTAATTTCATATTTAATCACTTAAACCCTTTTCAGAAATTCCTTCCACAAAACAGATTTAAAATAAAGTGCATAACACTACCATCATTGAGCACACGCCCAACACACATACGCCCAAAACACACACACACACACACACACACACACGCACGCACGCACGCATGCACACTCACTTCCACATGCACACACACATACACACACACGCACACACACACTTGCACACACACATACACACACATATGCGCACACATGCATACACACGCACACACACCCACACACGCACAAGCACACACACACATACACACACACACACAAACACGCACACACCCACACACACTCAAGTGCACACATGCGCACACACATGAACACGAACACATGAACACGCACACACACACGCATGAACACACACATACACACACTTGCACACGCATATACACACATACGTGCACACACATCATTCACACGCACACAAACACACACACGCGCAAACACACACACACACACACACGAACATGTACACACGCACATACACACACACACACACACACATACGTGCACAAACACGCATGCACACATGAACACACGCACATACACACACACGCACACACAAACACGCACACACACACGAACACGCACACACACGCGCACATACACACACATGCATGCACACGCATGCACACACATACAAACACACACGTGCACACACGCACACGAACACACACACGAACACGCACACACGAACACGCACACACACACATACAAACATGCACACACACATACAAACACACACACGAACACACACATACACACACTTGCACATGCACATGCACATGCACACACGCATGCACACACACGCACAAACACACACACGTGCACGCACACACACATACACACACATGCGCACACACACACACACACACACATACACACACAAACACACGGACACGCGCACACACATACAAACACATACATACACACGTGCACACACATGCACACACTTACACACACACGCATGCACACACATATGTGCACATGCAGACACACACACAAAAATGCACACACACACATGTGCACACACACACATACAAACACACACGCGCACATGCACACACACACACACATGCACACGCACACACACACGAACACACACATACACACACTTGCACACACACATGCACAAGCGCACACATGCACACACACATACACACACACACACATACACACACACATACGCACACACACACATACGCGCACACATACACACAAACACTTGCATGCACATGTACACACAGATGAACACACACGCACAAGCACACACACACACACACACACACACACACACACACACACACACACACACACACCATTTTGTTATTAAAGGTAATGAACATGGTCAGACTTAATTTCCACCAGTAGTTGAGTGGACAGTACACGCTGAAAAATTCGAACTGTTTTATCTGGTTAACATTCAGACTGGAGGAGCGAGATGAAAAACATTCCATGATTACATTAATCCTTGAATTCTGGATTGGAGTGTCTTATGTAGTCAGTGTGTTGATACAATTTTTTCACAATAAAAGCAAGAATTGAGTAAAGGGCAGATGGAAATCATGGCGTAGATCCAATCATGGATTCAGCTGTCTGACTGTCTTTGTTATCACCTTTGTGAATTTGTTCAAGTTAAATAAAAGCCGTATTCAGACAGGATTACATTCATGTTCAGGTGCTCCTGTGTGATTCTGGTTCCTTCCAGATTGGCCACGTCAATGTCTTACCTTCTTCCCTGGATAAAAAAAACTACCCAGACCAAACTGACAATGTTTACCATCTCTGGGTTTATAGAGATTATTTTAATCACCTCTGTATGTACTGTACTTCAGTGAGTTTGCAGGCAGATGCTGCAGTTCATTTTATTTAGTTGCCTGGCATGCACGTCTCCCTCTCCCAAATGATGCAAACAGATAACTTTAGAGGAAACTTTTCAACAGTTTTCAGCACACTGGGGACTAAATCATTTCAACTCTCACTTCCTACTGTTAGCTATCATAATTTATCTATTTATTTGTATCCACGTTCTTTAATCATCTAATATTTAATGCTCCCTAAAACTAAACATGATCGTGTAACCAGGGTGATGGACTTGTTCAGGTGTGCAGGTCTTCTTCCTGCATTAATTTGATTACAGTTCAGACAATAGTGTTTTTTGTTACAAAGGTAAGCGGAGCAAGAGCGATAGAAATGAGTTCTGTACATCTGCACGACTTGTTAGTGCAATTACACAGGATCACCAGATTTGGTGGGTAGGTTCCCTCAGGAAGGTCTCGGGTGGGATTGTATATGGGTCATTATGTCAAGGTTTACTGTTTCAAGGTCAAAACAGTCAACTTAGTGATTTTTTCCACATTTTGGCATATTATGAAATAGGCAACGGGAGTGTCTGAGCCCTTGCGGTCTACATGGGAGCCTCTGATAAGACCAAAAATAAATAATTACAGGAAATCTATTCAGTGAAGACACAGGTGAAAGATACAGGTGAAAGTCAGAGCGTGTATTTAGGTCTAAATCAGAAAATGTTTTTGCTGTAATTACTCTTGGTTTTAGAACTTTTAAGACTCTTTTGTAGCCTCGGTTTCATGTAACAAGAAAATTATCATAACAATATCGATGTAAGCTGATAGTGTTATTTCTGTTGGTTTTCTGTCAGGTTGAAAGAACCATGAACACATTCATTAATAAACATCACATTTGAAGAATTGATGTGAACTTGTGGCATTCACCAATCTTTTAGTATTTTGAATTTTCCTACAGGTACTAACCAAGTTGTAGGAGTCATGTACATATAATTTGCTATTACTCTAACATTAATATTTATTATTTGATTCTATATTTTATTCATATGAATATATTTTAAAAACCCTATAAATTTATTAATTAATTGAAATGATTTTATACTTTGATTCATGTTATAATTGTAAATGTGTTCATATGGAATCCTAATCAGTTTAATCACATTGTGATGCTATTGTGTAACATTAATAATAATGTATAATAATTATAAAATATTATGAGAAAACCTAAATATAAGTCTTTTCTATATATTTTCTTTATATAAAACAGGAGGAGCTCTTGCAGGTTCATCATGGCCAACAACCCAAGGCCCTGGGAGGAGAGCGTGTTTTGTGTGGATTTCTTTATAGAAACAGATAAATGGTTGCTGTGGTGGTTTAGATTGCTGAGATATGTACTTGTGTAGATCTGTGATTACAGGTGATCCTGCATTTATAGCTTCTGTTATACATTTCCACTCTTTCATTTTAGGAGGTCCTTCAGTTCCACTCTTCACACGACTAAAAATGATCCCGCCTTCTCCCAGTGTCAGCTGAGATAGGTCCCACCCTCCCTGCTACCCTGATAACGGCAAATGAGTGTGTGAGTAGTGTATATAAGTATGTTTATTATTTTTGTATTAGATTCTACTTTTTTCTTTTTTTATTCTTACCATTTTCATAATTTCTTTTGATGTTTGATTGACACTTGGTCACTTTCTCCTGTTCTTGGCACTTGTGCTGCTGCGACATTTAACTTTCCTTGGTGTGGGATTAATAAAGTTATACTTATCTTATTCATTCATTCAATTATTTTCTAAGCTGTTTGATCCTAATTAGGGTCGCGGGGGACTGGCGCCCGCCTCAACCAACTCTGGGTGAGGGCAGAGTACACCCTGAACAGCTCGCAAGACCACTGCAGGGTCAGCACACACACTACAACATGCCTACTGTGCATGTTTTTGGACTGTGGGAGGAAACCAAAGTACCTGGAGGAAACCCACGCAAGCACGGGGAGAACATGCAAAATCCACACAGAAACACTCTGAGCCTGGGAATTGAACCTAGGACCTTCTTGCTGTGAGGTGAACATTCTAACCACTGCACCACCGTGCCACCCATACATATCTTATCCTAAACTTTATACTTTCTTCAACTTCATTCTGAATGAAACTTCCTGTCAGATACTGTGGGAAGTGTTGTGTGAATTATGTAAATCTTCAGGTCCTATGAACACGTACACACTTACACACAGGTGCAATTCATCATTTTTATCTCATCTGTATTTCATCTGTTTTCACAATTCTGTCGAACATATGAGTGCTTGCTGAATCTGGCGTGGCGCATCCATATGAACATGGCTTACTGAAAAAGATCGAGGGATTTATAAATACTATCACGTTCTTACAAGGCCCAATGTCTTACAGACACAGAATGTGTTATCAGAACCACATGGTCTAAATAAAGGATTCCTAACCTATTTTTGGTACAGTGATAGAAAATAAAATGAGCTCTAAGCTTCTTACCTATTACTCTCCGGGTTGCAGTACTGGGCTGCAGGATGTGAGGCCACTTAGAGTTAAGCAAATGTACACATTTTCTGTCAAGAACTTGGCTCGCTCACAAAACCCCTCTTTAGTAAAGTTACGGCACATCACTGTCTCGGGCCTGACTTTTGCTTTAGTTTTGAGTAAGGTACATTTTCCTTCCTGAATCTTGCATTCCCTTAATCCCTGTACATAAAGCCTTGTATGTATGAATTTAATCACAGGCAAGTTATAAAAACAATGACGCATAACTGGCATATCTTACAAAACAATATATACACATATACACTGCCTGGCCTAAAAAAAAACACACTCTAATATTTTCATGGAGTGTATTTAGCCTTACTTACAGCACGTAATCGTCACGCCATTGTTTCAACCAACATAAGCAACATAATATTTATTTCCATCCAGTGTCAGGTTCCTTTCTCACCAAATTAAATCATGAATTGATGAGGGGAAAAACTGAACCACTCCATAAAGTCTTCTCCAGCACATGCCGAAAACTTTCAATAGGGTTAAGGTCAGGACTCTGGGGTGCCAATACATATGTGAAAATGATTCCTCATGCTCCCT
>JBCNYH010033914.1:0-12259 GCA_039654325.1 Tandanus tandanus | reverse complement strand
GACCACAGGCCATGTATTATTTATGTTTAGTGCCCTTTAGTGAAGTTTTTTTGTTTGAATAAAGGCAATAAATGCCTCCCTTTATTACCACAGATGAACTGTTTCTGTTGCCATATCTTTTGAAATAAAACTGCAGAACACAAAGTAATCTAAAAAGAATGGGAAGATCAATTCAAATTCAATGCATTGCCTAAAGACTAAAAGAAAAAAAAAATGGGAGCGGTACAGGAGCGGGAGTCATTCTGAATGGGAGCGGGATGGGAGTGGGAGTCATTATAACAGGATTGGGACAAGACAAGATTTTTTTTCTGTGGGAGCGGGATGGGACAGGAGTGAAAATCCACTCCCGTGTCACCCTCTAGTGCACACACACTTTCTCTTAGTATTATTATAATTCAAAGCCTTGCTTTTCTTTCTTGATATTCACTTAATTCTCTTCCTCTTCTTCTTAATATTGTTATTTATTTTATTCACTATTCTGAATAATAATTTTCACTCATATATTGTTATAGTTGTATTTAATATACATAATATTAATGACAGTATACTTAGTCCAGACGAACCACTATAAGAATATAAAAAAAAGCACTTCTGTAAGTCGCTCTGGATAAGAGCGTCTGCTATATGCTGTAAATGTAATACCATACTACACTCCTGTTGTCTTTGTTGGTACAGTTGTGTGAACTGAATATTGTCAGTTATAAATTTGTAATAAAAATGTCTGTGATATGGCTCACCTGGATTGATTACTCTGCATGGTGTATTTTTTTATCATTTGAATGTAGACATATTTTGGACCTATATGTCTTGATATAATACAATGTAGTAATGTTATTAAGCATTTACAAAATACAATATATGAAGGTCTTTTCCAAAATGCCAAAAAATCCATTTCTATTGTTTCAAGAAAAAAAAAAGTTTACACAGGTTTTTAACTAGCTGTGGAAAAACAGTTAAAGCATATATGATTTATAACAGTTAAAGCTTTGATTTATCACCACCTGTTTGGCCACAGCTACTTAAAAACCTGTGTAAACTGTGAGGAACTTTTCTGTGTTCTACAGTTAAGTATGCCAGTTTTCACATATTTTCCAGCAGCAGTTACAGCCACATCTCAAAATTTCTTCAGGAATTTTTCTAGATAATTTTACACTTCATTCAGAGTACATTTGTGCTGTGTTTGATTCTAACACTCAGGGCAGCATTTACATGATTGCTGTTTGTGGTAATTAGAGATGTTCGGTTCTGAAATTATGGATCGGTTTAGGTTTGGTTTCCAGCCTGCAACCCGGTTTTTCAGTTTCAGTTGCAACTTTGCCATTGAAAAGTGTCAAATTCTACAGAACTTGGAATAATTTTTAATCTTATAATACTGGCGAAAGATTGGAGGCATTGGAATAGGAACTCAGAACACATTTTCACTAGCTAAATATGGAACATTTAATGTGAAATGATGCATGTTTACATAAAGGTGAATAGAGGTGTTCAAAAGAATGTAGCTTTTCTACATTAATGAAATCCACACTTGTGCAGTTGGTGATATTCCATATCAACATGTAGCATTGGTGCAAATGGGTATTTAAACAACTGCACAAAACAAGGTGTAAAAGAAATAAGAGGAAAAATTAAGATTAAATTTCTCACAGCTTCTTTTTTTTGAACAATTGTTTCTCATCTGGTTTGCCCCGCCTCACAACCTGTTATCTTGGACTTTTGAGGTCTCCACTCTCCGTGTGCTCTTCCTGCCGATAATCTTATTGCTAGCACAGTAGCCTGGTAACTTGGGGGGAAAAAATTCTCTTTCTACGAGAAGTTGAATCGAAGAACAGCCGGTTTAACCGTGAATGGACAAAGAAGTATTTTTACATCTGTCTGCTCGAAGCCCGTGTGTGTGCTGTGCAGTGCATATAGGTATGTAAAAAATATAATTTCAGAAGGTATTTTAAGAAAAACCCATAATAACTTTGACACGACTATCCCACTGGGCTCTTATACTCTCCACCACAAGATTTTGGCCTGTATCATTCTCACACATGAATGCCATTAAAACTCATAAGTGCTCATCTCTCACTCGCGCATCTGTACCACTGTCTGCATATACATGCATATGTATGTATATATAGTTGAGTAACAGTTTTGTTCATCAAATTATTAATTAGAATTGACAGTTCAAGTATTATGTCTGTGTTGATATTTAACATGATCTTTTTCTTATATTATTTAATTTCTTTATTTTAAACTGAACCTTTACCTTATTATTCAATTCTTTTCCTCTTTTCTTCATATTATAATTAAAAGCTTTATATTTCTGTCTTAAAATTCACTTATTCAGATATAAAAATCATTGTTATTATTATTACCATCATTGTTATTATTAATATTATCATTACTATAATTTTCCTTGATAAAATACTATCCACTCATATGGGCCATTCCAGGGTAAATAGCAATCAGTTCATGGCAGTGACAAGCTGGCGGAGGTCTATTTATTATAGTAATAAAACTGGCCATATGCTCAGATATTTTGAAAACGAGTATATTTAGTCTTAAGTACACAGCTTACAAAAATTCATTTAAACAGGTTGCCGCGAATATATAACTTTTAATAAATTAATTTTTAAAAAATAGAGCAAATATGTCCTACCGTATTGTGACATTTCCCCACACACGTATTTGTACATGTTCGTTTTTAAATTACATTTCTGAAAGACTGTTTGATTTTTTGCTTACATCTACCAAAACATTGATGTTGATGAAACTGTTGATGAAATAAAGACATTGTGAAACAAATCAATGCTTTTAGTCAAAATTTGTGTTTTAAAATTGATGATACGGTCGTTATGGGCTCGGTCAAAAGTCTGGGGAATCCCCTCAGCCTGTTTTGGACGATCCTATTGCCTCAATAGTAATCAGGTGGGCAGGTAATATAGTAATATGAACATATCAAGTTAAATTTGTTGCTCCGGACTGACACAGTTATCAAAATCAATAAAAAAACAAAGCATGGATTTTGTTCTTACATATTTTATATGTCAGCGTCCACACAGAGTAACATCCAAACGTAAAGTGGCTAGTTTAAAAATATGCCTCGAATATAATATCTGTGTTGTATTTTTAATGTTGGGCATTGGATATTAGTTGAATTTTGATGACATGTTATTTGTTTGACAGTGTTTTGTCATGCATAAATTTGCATGACAAATTTGTTTAATTTGGTCCAGTAAATCAGTGAAAAAAAAGGGACAGATTAACAAGTAACTCAGTTAAAATGTAAAATATTTATTTCATTACATGTACATCATACTGTTGAGTAAATGTTGTTACTGGGGTATGAAAACCTGTATTCTCTTGTTTGTAACTTAAATAAAAGGAACATTGTGTCAAAAGAAACACAATAACTTGTTGAAATGCATCTCAAGTTGTTAGCCTTGAGTTTTTTGTTATTTTAAGTTGTTTTAATCTATTTCTTGTAAACGACAGCTTGTACTGCCACCCCTTTAACTGTGATGGACGTTACTAACTGAAATGTGTCAATGTGTTCAAAGTAACATCCACAACATCAAACGTCTGGATTTATTTAGTTCTTGCCTAGAAGGAAGTAAACAAGCGTTAAAAGTTATGAAATTAAGTAAAATGTTTACATCATTCCAATTTTTATTATATTAGCCATTATAAAATCACCTGTATCATGTAATGAAAAAATAAGTTCAGGGAACCGACTGGGTAACGTCCATCTTGCTTAATGCAGTTATTTTAATTATCTAATGATATCTGCATCATAAAATGTTTTTGTAGACAATCAGCATAAGTGTATCTAACATTTTATATGAAGAAATTCTTTGGAGTTGTCACTGTTCTTTGAAAATTGTAGGTCAAGTATTGACACAGTAACATCCATAACATTTTGACAACCCAGAACATGGTTCAAAATTCTCTCATAAGAACTTGTGCAGCTATCTTTCCTTATCATTTGTCAAAGGATATACTGTCAAAAATTGTATTAGTAACAAAAACTAACCAGAAAGACAACTTTTATTTTGAGAGTCTATGTCCTGGAGATGTTGCTGTTTATCCCAGAATGAGCCATATGCTGTCACAGGTCTATTTAATACCATACTACACTCATGTTGTATTTGTAGGGACAGGTGTGGGAAGTGGATGTTGTCTGTTAGTTAAAAATTCTAAATGTCTGTGATATGGCTCACCTGGATCGATGACCCAACGTGGTGTATGTTTTCATTTAAATGTAGAAATGCCTTGGGCCTATATGTCTTGATACAATACAATGCACTAATTTTATTAGGCAAAATACACTATGTGCACTTTGATGTTACTTTACAAGTGACACATAATAAATTACAACAAAATACAGTAGTATATAGTAGTAAGTGTTTTCAGTGAATTGGATTGTAAAATCTTTGCCATCTCAGTCATTAGTTTGAAAGTTTTTTCATGCACATGCTAAAAATTTATACAATTTTGAGAGGTCAGACCCCAAGCTAAAAATGATAATTTACCCATTTTAAGCTTTTTTCCTCTCCAACAAGAAACACCTGATCACAAAAATGAAGACAATGTACACAGGAGAATTGCTGGTGATGTCACTGAAATTAAGTTTTCACTGAGTTAAGACTCCTCTGGCTGATCCTGATAAGAGCCAAAATGCTACAAGTCAGTAGAGCTTGGATGCTCATTACTGTTTATGCAGCAACAAAGGCTTTGAGATACATGCTAACAGAATTGATGTCATTAACAGGTCATTTAACAAAGACAATGAGATCAACATAAATTCACAAAGTTTTCCAACCAGAGGACAGCCTCTGTACAGCACTTCCAGATTTATTGGAGAAACAGATGAGAGCCACCAACATACGCTTCCTGATCTATATCCCAAAGAACAAGATGGAAGATCCACTCCCCCTCTTCAGGCACACCACTTTGTGCATATCTTATCCCATCTGTTCCTCGAGAGCTTAAAGAGGAATTAAACTCAACCCTAACAAAAGGGTTGCATGCATAGTTTATGTCCGTACACATTAAAATGTGCTAATCTTAATACAATAAACAAAAAGTAAAAACGAACAACAAATCCTCACATGGGGACGCCATTGTACTGCAGAAAATGGGGCAGGGGTGACATTTAAGAAATGGTTGTTGTTGTGCATGAAATGTATTGACGTACATACTATGCGTTCATGTAAATGAGCATATGCCTGTCTGACGTATGTAAATATAATGCATTATGTGCAGATGTGCTGATTTTTTTAAGTTCACCAGTTCCTATCTAATCTGTTAGTTTAATATCTGTATACGGTTATTATTGCAGGCAACTTGTCTCATTGGGACTGACGAGTCCACGTCCTATTCTCGCAAATTCGCAGTCTATCAAGAGTGAAACGGACTCCAAATTCAGCCTTTTCAAACAGGCTAATGCAAACCATCAAATGTATTTTAGCATATTTTAGAGCTTCGAAGATGCAAGTAAAAAAACTACCTGGTGATAAAAATATACCTATTTTCAGCGTAACAGGAGAGTTTGGAATGCTTCCTTTGATTTCCTTTTTAAAGCTGTTGCCTTTCATAGCCAACCTGAGAGCGCCTTTAATCATTATGGTTGCATACTTTTTGTTGAATTGGTTCTATTTATTTAGGATGTATTATATTAATATTTTATAGTGCTTCTCCTGCCAAAAAGTACGAGTGAGGTGGTAAGGGATGATGTGTGTGACCCAAATGGTTGCATGGCATGCGTCGAATGTGTGAAGTCTTGCTAAGGGGGTTTGGGGGAGTTGTCCAGAGGATTTTTAATAGCTAACTTCAAAAGATAAAAAAAAAAAACAACGCAATAGTAGATAAAATTTAAGTGATTTAGAGAACTTTATGATTTTGAAAGCAGTGAGGCAGTACATTGTAAAACTCTTTTTTCAGAGTAATTTGAAGGTTTTAAAGGAATAAATGTTCATTATTATTAAAAAGCATGTACTTACATTATGTTTATCTGTTTATTTACTCATTTATTAAAATGGCAATAGTATCATTAATCTTGATAGTTTCTGTCTAATCAAGTTATTGTGACAGGTCAAGTTCCGGATCCATTTAACTGTTGCAGCTATGAATGAGTCTGTGAGGCATATACAGCCTCCCGAATGTTACCGGAAATTTCCCTGGGGGTAAAATAAACATGGAACAACATGGCAACTGCCACATATGCATCGTGCATATTTTCTCCGCCCATATTTTTTGTACAGATTGCCTCCAAAATCTTCCGGAATGGTCATGGAATGGCCGCAGTAGCCCCAGAGATGGTTCTCATGTATCACCCGGCAATGTGAGAACTATGCTTTAACAAGACAACCAAACTGGACATTTGTGTTTTATGTAATGTGATAAACTAGTAAGAAGATAATATTCAATAATAATATTATTCCACCTTTTATTTTGAAGATTATCTTTTCACTGCATATTTGTGATATGGATTTCACAATTTCTGTCACACAAGCCAAAAGCCAGCGCATTAATACCACAGCAAACCTAATACATTTGCACAAGCACAGTAAATAAATACAAGTCCATGCAGAAACAAAACTTTGATGACTGAATTTGCTTATGTGCACCAGGTGTGGATAATGTCTGCAGAGGTATGATCACTCGCTGTCTATTTTTACTTTCGTTTTCAAAAAAATATATAAATAAAAAATCTGCATATTGCCTACACACAAAGTGCCTCATGCCATTTTGAACACATATTATAGAAAATATATTTGATCACTTGGTCATTCCGGTGTCAGTGTACTTGCTGCTCAAGCTGCTTTTCACAACAGAGAGCAAATGAACATTTCAGATCTGTTCCACTGGCTTTAGAGAGCAACACGGCAAATATGGAAAATATATAGGCTATGTAGAAATCAACTGAGTTTACTCAGTCAACTGCTGTATTTTTTATTTACTTTTCCTGTAATCACTAATTCAACTTAGGTTTCCCACATAATCTCTCGGCTGATATAATATGGGATTTTCCCTTATCAGAGTGAGTTGGAAAGCTGATCTAGCCTGCTACGCTTTCCAAAATTGATAATAAATATCCAGGTTTAATTATTACAAACCTCTTCCAGGTAATTATGCACCGATCAGGCATGAAATGTATGCACAGCGGAGGAAGGCACAGGTTTTTATGCGCAGGTCCATGCTCCACTATCTCAAACAAAGATTCAGACCAGAATTGAGCAGCTCATGCTGGAATACACAACTAATTCAACTGGACCCACTAGACTGGAGACAATCAAATGGAGATTACACATAAAATATACACTGAAACCTCGGTTTCAAACGACAAATGCTTGGTTGTCGAACAATCTACTTGACAACAGCCAGCAGCGTGTGCGATAGTCTCATGACACAGAACACTCACTCTGAACTTTTCTCCGGTTTTGGTAATATTTCTTGTGTTGTGTATTATTTCTTTCATATTTTTTCATCGATAAGCCAATATAGGACATAAAAAAAAGGAAAATAGTGAGGAACGTACAACAGAGATGAAAGAAATCATATGAAATTATGAAAATGGTGTTTGTGTCTGGTGAATGAAACTTTCTTAATTAAAACTGCATTTTTTTATTCAGTTGGTTCAGGTAAATAATAAAATTGTCTTTTCTTATTTAAAACTTTTATATACTGGTATGTCATACTATAATACGACTGTGGAGTGAGTGGGAGGTCAGAAACGGATTAATCCATTGTACATTGTTTCTTATGGGAAAATATGCTTCGATTTACAAACAAATCGGTTTTAGAACAACATTTAAGAATGAATTAAGTTTGAAAAAACCAAGGTTCCACTGTACAGAGAAAAAGCGTAAAAAAGTAATCAAGAAAGAAAGCACGTGGAATTGATTTATTTACATTTTAAGGGCAGATTTAATAAATTTTTCTCATGATGGATCCTCAATTCAGCGTCTTATTCTGTGACTTTTTTTAAGTTGGTCAACGGTGATGATATCATGAGGATGGAGGTTCCTGCTACTTTTGCAACTCAAAAACAATCTGAAAATCTGCAATCTATAGCTCTGACCAATAACATTAATAATTAACTGATTTAAGGCATACCTTTCATTCATGAATCATGAAAATAGGAAAAATCTTGCATGAAGGTTTGTTAAAATTCAACCTGGCAGGCTGAGATAAAGCAGGAAGGTTCAGCAGGATATGTCTGAGCAAGTCAGTTGTTCAGCAGGTTCATGACTGAGTGTAGGTTTTTGTTTTTTAAACAATAACAGATGCAGGGGTAAAGCTGACAGGTGTGCCTTTCACAGATCTGGATAGGACTTTTAGTGCCCTGAATAAATAAATCACTGAAAAAGAAACCACCACTTACACTGTGAGAGACCCAATCCTGCTCTATGTATTAGGTATTTTGGGAACCTAAATACCATGATGTTACATTTGTTATGTTGTCAAAATAGTTTTATATTGTCATACTTCTCAATATCATTATAATTATTGGCAATAGAGTGGGAAAAAGCTCCCCCCCGTCACTGTTCCCAGGACTCCTATCTCCCAAACTTGAGTTCGTCAGTCTAAAGTAAACAAATCAGTTTAGTCCCACATGAGAGAAATAATGCAGTGCATTCATGTGAGTCCCCCATAGCTGTCCTTGGCTCAGTGATACTAACTGAGGGTGGAACACTATCACCGACAAATATAAAAATGACCGGTCAGTTCTGAAGAGTGGCGGTACAAACAGTGAGGTAAAATATGGGCAAATACCCTACTGCCATCTGCTTTTTTCATAAATGATTCTCCACATTATAAAATTCTTCTTTCAACCTTTAGCACATCAAATTAACCCATGTTATAAAGGTAAGGCGTGCTAGAAAAACAAGCGCCTACCAAGTTTGCTAATCCTTTAGAAGAGAAACAGACCAGGATTTTTATCTTCCCCAAGTAGCTGCTTAACATTCCAACTCTTCTTGCTTACGTACCAAAAATTTCACATTCCACTGCCATCAGCATTGTAGCAGGTACTACCAAGTAACACTGAGGAGAGAAGTAAGAAAATCTGTGTCAAACACAAGTGGAAAACCCCAGATATAGCGATGCCTTACTCTGCAAACAAGAGTAATAGAAATGTTAAAAAAGCAACTGTTTTTTTTTTTTAACCATTTCCCTGTTATACATCCATAAGGTGGAATTACTTTTATTTATATATATATATATATATATATATATATTTCAGTTGTTCTGAAATTAAGGTTTTTCATCATCTGTTGTAGATAGAGGCAGCAAACATTGATATGTAATTATGAGAAATCTTATTTGTGTTTCATCCAAGTATCTCACAGAAAACTGCTGCATTGACATTTTGCAGTGTTTGGATGAGTAACTAAGCTGACAGAGGTGGTGAATAATTAAAAAAATCAATAGGTGAGAAATCTAACAACTTTGCAATGCTTCCTGTGTCTCCACAACATTTATATTCAAAAGATCATACATGATGCCTGGCCTGAACTGAATCCAGCATTCCCATCATCTTTATACACTGGCTACCCCCTATTTCATTAAAGCATGTGCCCCCCAGCTCTGTGGAGTCTTACATTACATCTTCACGATGAGCCTGAGTCTACAGAGGGTCCCAGTGTGGTGGAAGACGCCATGCCTCATTCCTGTACCAAAGACCCCATGTCCCAGTGGCCACCAGGATTACAGACCTGTGGCACTGACACGTCATGAAGACCCTCGAGATACTCATACTGGATCAACTCCGACCCATGGCTAGACCACATATGGACCCCTTTCAGTTCGCTCACCAACCTCGTCTCGGAGTCGAGGACGCCATCATCCACCTGCTAAACCGTGTCTACACCCACCTGGACCAGTCGGCGAGCACTGTGAGGGTCATGTTTTTTTACTTTTTCAGTGCATTCAATACCATCAGGCCAACTCTCCTTGGTGAGAAGCTGAAAGCGATGCAGGTGGATGCCTCTCTTGTGTCCTGGATTGTGGACTACCTGACCGAAAGACCACAGTATGTGCGCCTGCAGCACTGTGTGTTGTACACGGTGGTCAGTAACACCGGAGCACCACAAGGGACTGTCCTCTCCCCTTTTCTCTTCACCCTCTACACAACTGACTTCAGCTACTGCACAGAGACCTGCTATCTTCAGAAGTTTTCTGATGACTCTGCTGTAGTTGGACGTATCAGTGGAGGTGATGAGACAGAATATATCGGGCTGCTTTGGACTACTTCTTCACATGGTGTGAGCTGAATCATCTGCAGCTTAATGTGACAAAGACCATGGAACTGATTGTAGATTTTAGGAGATGCAAAACACCAGCGGCCACTATTTCCACCCAAGGCATCAATGTGGAAATGGTGAAGGATTACAAATACCTTGGAGTTCATATTGACAATAAACTGGACTGGGTTAAGAACACTACCGCACTTTACAAAAAGGGCCAGAACCATCTCTATTTGTTGAGGTGGCTAAGGTCGTTTTATATCTGCCGAACACTGCTCAGGATGTTTTATGAGTCTGTTGTGGCCAGCGCCATCCTCTATGCTGGGGCAGCAGGCTGAGGGTTGCAGATGCAAACAAACTGATCAAACTGATCCGCAAGGCCAGTAAGGTTATGGGGATGGAGCTGGACTCTCTGACAGTAGTGTCGGAAAGGCAAATGTTGGCCAAAATAAAAACAATATTCAACAATACCTCCCACCCGCTTAACAACCTGCTGATCAGTCACAGGAGCACGTTTAGTGAGAGACTGATACCGCCTAAATGTACCACTGAACGACACAGGAAATCATTCCTACCTGTGGCTATTAAACTGTACAACTCCTCCATATAGCAACAACATTCACTGTCATACATTTGCATTTTGCACTACATATGCATTCTACTGTTAATCATTTTCAATGACACAGTTTCCCTTGCCCAGATGCGGGTTACCGGGGTATATATATATATACACACACTCACACACACATATATGTGTGTGCATGTATGTATGTATGTATGTATGTGTGTGTATATATATATATATATATATATATGTATGCATACACACACACACACACACCTCAATCTGTGCTTTGCTTCCTATTTGAATCTCTTTATTATGAACAAAACAAAACACAAAATATTAGCTTTATGTGAACTCACCGGTTATAATAAAATGGTCACTGCAAACGCAGATCTTTACATCCAAATCTGCTCTGGAGATGTTGCTGAACCATTTAGCGCTCCTTTTTCTGAAGAGTTATTTAGCATGTTTGCCCTGGCTTTTAAAAATTGCCGGGACACAGAAAAAACGCTTGTCTCTTTCCCTCTCCGCGTGGTTGGAACCAATTACAGCACATTTACTCTACGTTCTACATTCACAGTCTCCACAGCACTACCAGTATTGCGCCGGCGCAGTGTTTTCTCCTTGGCTTCCGAGTGGTGACTGTAAGTAATGTAACGATCAACGTGATATGGGCATGAGCTGCACCTTCCCTTCCTCCACATTCATGGCTGAAGTGCCCTTGAGCAAGGCACCTAACCCCCTAATTATTGCGATAAAAATGGGTCAGGAAGGAAATGTTAACCTTTCTACACCTTACCGGTAATTCTAGTCAAGATGAAAATATGTTAAAAGACACTCATGAGTATTGTTTTCCCTAAGCATTCACTTCCAGAATCAAAAGGCGAAACCGTGAATAGCCGTGATAGTGTTCATGCTCGTAAGAAATTAACCCGACAGGACAGGAGGAGCTATTTTTTTAACAATAAGATTATCATTTTTTTATCCATTCTAAGTTTATAAGTTACATTAAAACAGATAAATGGAATTTATAGAAAGGTTGTTTAAGATTTACTTTAATGTTTTGATGAAACATTTGATGAAACATTTACACTCTGATTTCAAGGACAAAAAAAGGCTTATGATGTCACATTGCTCTGATATTACTACAAAAGCCTGGAACTATATATACACATCATGTTCAGTCTATCAATAGTCTCAGTCCATCTGTATTCAGTGTACACTGAAATGGAGACTATTTATCTTTAAGTCTGAACCCTTCTGGTCCAACAGATGCACTAGTTCTGGAGAATATCTTTCAACTTGTGCACAAAATTAATTTAAATTAAAATAAGCAAAAAAACAGACTTCGACTATCGACTTTGTAGTCGTGTCATCGGACCTGCGGCCGCATGTTCTGGACACTCGGGTGAAGAGAGGAGCTGAGCTGTCAACCGATCACCACCTGGTGGTGAGCTGG
>JBCNYH010033483.1:0-12282 GCA_039654325.1 Tandanus tandanus | reverse complement strand
AGCTGTGTCTAAGCAATTAAAATTCTGTTTTCACTTTTTAATTTTTGTTTTATCACTGCAGGAGAGATGAGATATGAGTCCAGAAGTTTACCAAAACAACCAGGACAGTTATCTTATGTCGGTAATCAGCAATAAACTCTGGTTGGTTACCAAATTTGATTTATATATAATATTAAACATTAAAAAAAAATCTGCACTTCAACAATCTTGCAATTTTTATTTTAAAAAAATGCTCAAACAGCAGCTGCATCTCGTGATTGCAAGTGACAAATTAACAGTGACTTGACTGATTGCTCATTGCCTGACCCAACCATTTATTATATATGTATAAAGAAATTGTCATTTTTTTGTAACTTCAGTCAAACTTTTGAGTTTTCTTGGCAGTTTTTTCCACATAGCTTGCCAGCTCTTTCCCTAACCCTCCATAGCAACTGAGGCGGTTTACCATCCAGACGGTTTACCATCCAAGTACTAACCAGGCCTGACCCTGCTTAGCATCCAAGATCAGATGGGATTGGTTGTCCATGGGGGTCAAACATAGAGGCATTATAAAGAAAGATAATGCTTGGAAGGTTGAAGCAGAGATCACTGGTGCCTGAGTTTAAGTATATGTATAAGTAATAAAGTGTCACTGTGACAAGCTACTTCATGATGATTAGCATTTGTTGTGTGAAATTTTCATAATCAACGGCAATGTGTTTTATAATGACACCTGGCGTAATTTTGTCAAGAGCATAATAAATTGCCCCGCCAAGAAAATTTGTACCTGGATTTAAATGAGCAAACAGGCAAGAGCCTCCAATTAGATTGGAAGTATTGCAGTGACTTAAGTGTTTCAGTTGGCAGCATGATATTTTTTGTTTACAGCATTTGGCAGACATTCTTATCCAAAGCAACTTACATTTTACCTAACTTATACTACTGAGCATTTGATGCATTCCTCAGAGGCATCTTGGTGATACTTGGACTTGAACCGCTAATCTTCTTACCAGTAACCCAGAGCCTTAACCACTGAGCAAATCATCTTATGCCCACCTTAACTTTATGCAGTGAGTACCTTCTCATATCTTAAACAAGCATGTTGGAAGGTGTATCCCGTGCTTACAAAAGGATGCTACTGTGTTTCGGAAAGGTCAAATTATTGGCCTGCATCAAGTAAATAAAATAAATTGGAAGATTACTGAAATTAATAAATTTGGTTAAGAATTGTCGAATCTATTATTAAAAGAAAAGAGCGCCCTTGTTCAAAATTAATCCTATTCAAATCTCTAGATTAATATTTTTAATATGTGTGCAAGCATAGGCCAATAGCTTCTGTTTTAACATTTTCATCAGCAGCTAAACGAAGCTAACTTATGCAGTGGATAACGAGATATGCAACAGGATTGATACATTTAAGCACAAACAGATGAAATACTGGAAAAAACAATGATTAAGTTAAAAAGAAAGGAAAGCCTTTCAAATCCTCCTCTTACACTGAAAATATGTACGTTTTCATCATCAGGTAGTTTTTTCTTACATGTACGAAGTTTGAAAAGGCCACCATTTGTAGTTTGTTTCACTCTAGAATAGGAGGTGGATGCATCAGTTTCAAGAAGGCAAGATGCTAGCAATACTAACAGTATACAGGTATTAAAATAAAAATTCAGACCTAAACTATTGAACTTCTAACTAAAATAAGGCTAGGCACCACTGCATATAATATTACATTACATTTACTTACATCAGACAAATGTCTGCTTGTTTACTTAAATGCATAGTATATATGTGTGTGTGTGTGTGTGTGTGTGTGTGTGTGTGTGTTATATACAATTAATGTACAAAACTACAACCCTGAAATGGCCTGGTGATGCTCATGTTTTGTTGGACCACATATTGCCTTGATTACAACATGTAAGGACCATGGCATCGTTGATTCAGTTGGTCAGGTAGAGGCACAGCAACATTACAGTTGTATGAAATAGTTTGGCCACCCCTGACAATTTCCATTTATAAATCATCAGGTGTTTGGATCAGCAGTTTCATTTTGATCTATCAAATAACTGATGGACACAGTAATGTTTCAGTAGTGAAATGAGGTTTATTGCATTACCAGAAAATATGTAATATGCATCAAAACTAAATTAAACAGGTGCATAAATGTGTGCACCCAAACAGAAAAACCACACCAATATTTAATAGAACCTCGTTTTTAAAATAAAAAATAAATAAATAAATAAATACATTAAATAAATAAATAAATAAATGAATGAATGAATGAATGAATGAATGAATGAATGAATAAATAAATAAATGATTAAAGCCTCTAGATGATTCCAATAGCCTCTAATGAGTGTCTGGATTCTGAATGAAGGTATTTTGGACCATTCCTCCTTGTAATACATCTCCAGTTCAGTTAGGTTTGATAGTTGCCAAGCATGGACAGCCCACTTCAAATCATCCGACAGATTTTCAAAAATATTCAGGTCTGGGGACTTGGATGGCCTTTCCAGAACATTGTATTTGTTCCTCTGCATGAATGCTTGAGTGGATTTTGAGCAGTGTTTTGGGTCGTTGTCTTGTTAAAATATCCAGCCCCGGCGTAACTTCAACTTTGTGACTGATTCTTAAACATTATTCTCAAGAATCTGGATAGTGGAATCCATGCGACCCTCAACTTTAACAAGATTTCCAGGGGCTGGCCACACAGCCCCACAGCATGATGTAACCTCCACCAAATTTTACTGTGGGTAGCAAGTGTTTTTCTTGGACTGCTGTGTTCTTTCACCGCCATGCATAACGCCCCTTGTTATGACCAAATAACTCAATCTTTGTTTCATCTGTGCACAAAACCTTATCCCAAAATGAAGCTGGCTTGTCCAAATGTGCTTTTGCATACCTCAAGCGACTCTGTTTGTGGTGTGTGTGCAGAAATGGCTTCTTCCGCATCATTCTCCCGTACAGCTTCTCCTTGTGCAAAGTGCGCTGAATTGCTAAACAATGCACAGTGACACCAACTGCAGCAAGATGACGTTGGTCTTTGGAGGCTGGCTGTGGGTTGTCTTTGACCATTCTCACCATCCTTCGCCTTTACCTCTCCAATATTTTTCTTGGCCTGCCACTTCTGGCCTTAACAAGAACTTTGCCTGTGGTCTTCCATTTCCTCACTATGTTCTTCACAGTGGAAACTGACAGCTGAAATCTCTGAGATAGCTTTTTGTAGCCTTCACATAAACTATAGTGTTGAACAATCTTTGTTTTCAGGTCATTTGAGAGTTGTTTAGAGGCCCCCATGGTGCTACTCTTCAGAAGAGATTAAAGAGAATAAAAACATACAATTGTCCTCCTTAAATACCTTTTCTCATGATTGGATGCTCCTGTCTATGAAGTTCAAGGCTTAATGAGCTCACCAAACCAATTTTGTGTTCCAATTAATCAGTGCTATATAGTAAATAGTTAGAGTTATTCAAATCAACAAAATGACAAGGGTGCCCAAATTTTAGCACAACCTTTTTTTCTATTTTTCTTGTTTAATTTCATACAACTTAATATTGCAACACTAAAAATCTTTGTCTGGAAAACACCCCTGTACTTTGGTTTCTTTAGAAAATGAATGTCATGCCACTGCGATCATTTTCTTTGAAGACAGAGTAAATTATTATGCAGCCTCAGAGGGGTACCTAAACTTTTTCATACAGCTGTATTCACAACAGAACATAGTAATAACAAACATAACAAATGTTTAAACTGAGAAATTTTACAATTTTATGCACAAAATGAGCTCATTTCAAATTTGATGCCTGCTACAGGTCTCCAAAAACGTTGGCACGGGGTGCTGAAAAGATGCAGAGTGCAAAATAAATAAACGATATGTGTGAATGTATGATTATGTGGGGTAAGCATTTATAGTCCATATGGCTTGAGAAAATAAGCTCCTTCTCATTTTTTCTGTTTAGGCCATGATGGAGGGGAGATGTTCGCCGTAGGGCAGCCACTGTAACAATTGCCAAACCAGACAGTGATGCTTCCAAAGAGCACAGACTCTACTGTGGCGGTATAGAAGTATCTCTGCAGCACTGTAGATCCTGAATTTCCTCAACCCTCTGAAGTGATACAAGCACTGCCTAGCTTTCTTCACCAGAGTGGTGGAGTGTGGTCCATGTCAGGTACTCAGAAATGTGAACTCTGGCCTAAGATACTTGTAACTACTCACTCTCTTCCCCAGGTCTCATGAGTGGTATGTAGTGGATCCTCTGCTCGTCCCTCCTGAAGTCCACCACCATCTCCTTGGTCTTGAAGACATTCAGGTCCAAGTTGTTGTCATTGCACTATGATGACAGCACCTTCAACTCATCCAGATTGGCAGTCTCACTGTTGTTGAAGATCAGGTCTACCACCACCACTGTATCATCTGCAAATTCCACAATGATGTTGGTGAAATGTGTGGCCATGTAGTCATGAGTATCATGGGAGCAGAGCAGAGGACTCTTCACCTCATCTGGATGTCAGTAAAGAAGTTTTTTTACACAGAAGCAGAGTAAGAAGCTCAAACAAAGGTCACTGAGCTTGGTCGCCAGTCGAAGGGGGACTATGGAATTAGACACCAAGCTGAAGTTAATGAACAGCAGGCGCACATAATTCCCCTTGCCGATGTCCAGTTGAAGAGGGTTGAATGAAGGACATGGGAAATGGCATCATTAGTACTCCTATTGATATGCAAACTGAAGCTGGACTAATGAGCACACAGTAATGTAGAACATCTTTCCCAGCATTCCAATAGGTGAACACCTCGAAAACCTTTGCAGGGCCAACACACACAACCATTCATATTCACACCTAGAGGCAATTTGGAACATCCAATTGGCCTAATGCGCATGTCTTTAGACTGTGGGAGGAAACCGGAGTACCCCAAAGAAACCCACGCAAGCACGGGGAGAACACACAAACTCCACACAGAAATGCCCTTGCCAAGCCCAGAACTTGAATCCAGGCCCTCCTTTCTGTGAGGCGGACATGCTAACAAATAGACCATTATGCCACCCAGAAAGCTGAACAATTTTTCAACAGTCTTGAGTCTATAGCTGTCCAGGAGCCTTTTTCTGTAACAAACTCTGACAAAAAAGCTACAGAACCACTACCAAGATCCACTGAAATGGAAATTCCGTGATGAGACAAATACAATGATATATGTGGTATAAAAATAAAAAACACTTTAAGACCAGCGTTATGGGACTGACGGTGAAACGTCTCCTGTTTCACAGTCAGCATTTTTTAAATTAACTGTCAGCATATTTTTGGACGCGTAATTCTATGGTAAGCGGTTTTAAGCTGAACCGAATGACATCCTTTTAAAACGAAGTGATGTCATCTGCTTTTCTTTCCCCACAGCTTTTAAAACATTTTACAATAAAACATTTTCACATTTTTCCTACCTTCCTATCATATGTTGGGTAAAAAGGTAAGGAAAACATAGTGAGGATAGAGTGCCAGTAAAAAAAAAAAGTTTGTAAGTGAGCGAACAAGGGGATGTTTACAATGTGAATGGAAAATACACTGCCCAGCCAAGAAAGCCGCACTCTAATATTTTGTTGGACCACCTTAAGTCTTGATTACAGTGCATAATTGCCATGCCATTGTATTGACAAACTTAAAGGGTACCTGTGGTGAATTTTTATTACTAGCTCTTTAAAATGATCACATATGACATCAGCGGTTCCGTCAGGCAACATCAGTCCTTGCCCCTTGAGCGCTGTCACACTACTACTACTGCTACTAGGCATGGGCAGCGACATGTTGCCTTCTTCATTGGCTGTTCCAGCCCTGATAGTGATGCGAACTTGTTGTTTTGTTTGTTACTGGCCGGGCTGCGTACAGCAGACACCAACCTAAGAGAACAGGCCAGTGCTGAGCTGTGTCGCCAGGAAAATGGTGGAGATCAAAGCATACAGCCACACAAACAACAAGCGCAGAAATCGCTGAGAACATAGCATAATGTCGGCACAGGCCATACTCTGACTCATACATCCTTTCAGACACAATTCACTTTTGTCTTTTCAGTAGTCTGCGAAAACCTCTTCAAGCGGACCTGCTATCGGCATGACCTCCAGGGAGAACCAAGCTGTTCCTATGGAATTCCTTCATAAAATAGTAAAAGATTACAACGGACGGGAGCAGCGCCTCTCCAAAAGGAACCAGTAAAAGGTAAGAGCCTTTAGTATCCTGGGGGATCTATCATCTAAAATGTTGCTCGCTGAATAGGTCTGCTTGTTTATTTGTCCTTGACAGCCTTACCTTTACGTCACTCCCGGGTAAAAAAAACGGTTGTTCCGCATTGGTTCAGCCCCCTTCTAGTAATCCATGGGATAAAATTGTCCGGTATTGTGCTTTTTATGGTCATTTATGTTAAAATAAACTCTGTATCGCTTAAACTTATTACATTAAGCACAGATTACACTGTAACAATGACCAATACTGGTACCCTTAAAGCAACATCACAACATTCATTTCCATCCATTTGGATTCATTTTCCACCAACATTTTGAATTGATGATGCAAAAGTTCCATAAAACTCCATAAAGTCTACACCAGTACAAAAACTTTCAATAGGGTTAAGTTCAAAACTCTGTGGTGCCATTTCATGTGTGAAAATGATTCCTCATGCTCCCTGAACCACTCTTTCATTATTTGGGCACCAATTTATATATGTGCTATCAGGCAAGAAAAAGCCCATTAATGTGATAACCGGCTCATTCAGCCTTGACTGGACAAAGTGAAGCAACAATGCCATGGTGATTGCAGCTGTAATCGAGGCTAAATGCGGTCTGTTTTAATATTCAAGGTTTTTTTTTTTTTAATATTACAGTAGACTATGCCATGCTGACTGATTGGCGAGCTGTCTAGGGTGTACTCTGCCCTCGCCCAGAGTCGGCTGAGATGAGCGCCAGCCAGGAATAAGCGGTTCAGAAAATGAATGAATGAATGAATATCACGCTAGACTATTATTTGGTCAGGCTGTGCTGTATCTTCACGCTGTGTCTTCTTTTGAGATATTCAGCATTGTGAGAATCTACTTTAACAGAGGCTACATATTGTAAGGCAGCTCAAATTATTCCCCCAATGCTGCAGACAAGACAAACAACCTATATTTATTTTATCTTCATTATTGATAATAATAAACCAAATGTAATTTAAGGAGCAAATTTGACTAGTTTCCCAATGCTCGCTCGTGTTATGTTTATATTGTATATCACATGAGAGCAAAAAATAGTGGCTTAAAATCTAAGCTAATGCAACTTATTTTTAAAGGTTTATTATGGTTATATTGGCTCCACCTTTCTTCATGACCCTGACAGGTAAGATAGAGAAAGCCCGGAGAGCAGTTTGGGGTTAGGTACCTTGCTCAAGAGCACTTCAGCCATGAAGGTGGAGGAAGGGAAGGTGCAGCTCCCTCCTGCTGTTTCAGGAATCGAACCAGCAACCTTTCGGTCCCAAAGCCGCTTCTCTAGCCATTAGGCTATGGCTTTTTTTTTTTTCCAGGCAGTATAAATAATGAATCTTCTGCAGCTTCCTGTTTTAGATTATTAACGTTATATTAAATTAGTATTTGTAGCAGCTGACCCTTCTTAGTGCACTTTGCATATACCTTGGAAAAGAAATCTTTGGTCTTGCCAATCATGCTTTATAAATCTATGAAGAGTTTACCAGGTTGTGTACCATATACACTGACACAATCCTGTGCAACAAGCAGTTTATAAACATGTTTTGTTTCTACCACAGAGATATGTTAATGGCAAACTTGACGTCAGGCTTTTCTTAATATTAAAGTCAAGCAAGGAGCTGAGGTCTAGGAACAGCATGTCCATTCCTCATTAAATGTGGCTCTGTGCTGCATATCCTGCTGTGGTTTGGCTTTTCTGTAAGGGTTGAGAGTGAGTCATATATTCACAAACATTCCCAGTGTTTCAGAGTAACCCGGGATCATGTTAAGTATAAAAGGAATGATCAAGAAGTCCTTTTCATTGCAGTTTTATCCTTTTATATTTCTAGCACTGTGGCCAAATTTATTTATTTTTTCCCAATGTCTCAGTTGGGAGCTCTTGTCAATTTCTGTAGAAATAATGCCTCGGGTGGTGGGAGCACAATTCTGGAACTGGTAAAAAAGAATGTGTTATTATTATGCCCTACTTACTGGTACACTTATATACAAAACCTGGTTTATTCCCTGCCACATTTCCTCCAAAAAAAATCAAGGTAGTTTTCTATCAAATGGTGCCTAGTTCACCCAAGGCATTATTTGAATATCGGAAACCACCAAACTTGGTCAAGGAAGTCCCAAATGTCCAGTGTCTGTCACTGAATTGTTTAGTCTAACTATCCACCAAACACTCTTGGCTTCAAACTAATTAACATTCAAACGAGTTATTATTTAAAAAAATAAAAATAAAAAAAGATTTAAAATGTGCATGATATAAAATAAGCATCTGTTCTCACTAGTCAAAACATGGTAAAGTCTGTTTGGTTTAAAGAAAAAATTAGTGGTTTGGGAAAAGAACCAGAATTCCCAGGAATTCCTCCAGTATAAGACATTTTGTGGGCATGGTTAAGCATCAGCTGCAGATGTAAAGGATGTGGGTTGACCCTGTAATGCCAGTCTACTTATGCAGGGGTGGAAATTAACACTAGTCCGCTGGCCCGTGGCGAGTCAAAAATCTGTAGGACAAGTGAAATTAGCTAGCAAGTCATTCTGCTGGCAACCTGACAAATCCAATAGGCAAAGAAGATCTAGTGTTCCTGACCAGTAAATATGAAGGACTAGTAGTTTCATAATTTCACTAGTCCTGTTGGCCAGTAGCTTAGTTTTGCTAAATTCCACCCCTGCTTATGTATTATTTGTTTCTTTTTGTTGGCATGGAGTGGCACAGCTGCTGAAGCTGGAAACACATACACATTCCTCCCACAGACAGTGATAGTTCCAAGCTTGTTTTGAGGCGCAGTAGGGATGCCAGGCATTACCAAGTTTAGCATTTCCTAATGAAAGTGGAAAAACACATTTTTGGATCCCTGATGTGCTATAATACTCCCCCAATTGACACCGCCAGCCAAATAAAGCCTGATTTAATGCAAATTGCATAACTGGTAAAGGTAAGGTGTGTGCTTGAGGATGTTCATGAGTATCAGCTGGTGCCAATTATTAATAAGGTCTCTAGGCAAAAGCATTGGGGGAGGCTGTAAGATGAAATAGTTGTGGATGAAACTTGCAGGAAAAAAGCATGATGTGGAATGTGCATAATGTTTGAAGGAGAGGTGGTGCCAGGGCTGTCAACATCAGCTCAGAGCAAGGAGGAGGATACAGAAACTCTGCCCCTTCACCTTTAACAGGGATTAATTTGATTAAACAAAAAAAAAAGATTCAAGTATTAATTTACGATAAGGCTTGGAATTGGGATAAGTGGCCCTCACTTGTGTTGATGGTGTTCTGCAAGCATCCATGACGTTTCCCCCATTTAATTTGTTGTACAGGTGAAGTCTTAGATGTCTGTAGGGAAAAAATGGCTGGAGGGATCTTTTAACAACCAAATTTAAATTCAGCACATTCTGGACCTGAAAACAAAACTTCACCCCTTTAATCACCCAACAGAGGACAATTTGCATCAGGCCCATGAATAACAATCCTATACAACAGGAGTACTTTTGCAATTGAAATTTGCACCAGGAGATAAGGTACTCCTTTGTGAACCTCCAGAACCAAACCAGTTTGAAGTCACGGCAGGATATTTATGGATAGAGCAGATAATATATGCTTATTAGAAAGAGTATGAAATAAGGTAAACAAGCCAGTAAGAAGCTGGCTTTCATGAAGTTGCGAGGGAGAGGGAAAGGTTTGTTTACAACGAAGAGGTTTGCAAAAGGCATTTTTATTGCATTTCTGTGGTAACGATGTACTTTTATCAAATGACACTATAGTGGGACTTGATTTTGAACATGATGGGGGAATCACGAGTGTCACACAATGTTGACTAATGATTTTGTAGCATTTTTGGGATATTTCTTAGAAAACCTTTAATACGTTCCCTTATTAAAATAGGTTTTAATGCATGAATTGTAGAAATTTATAATAGAAAAACACTGGACTAACTGTATAATCTAGTCACATTTCTAGCAAGTTATGCTAAAATGCTATTCACCCATTAGTGCATTAATCTGTTATACCTAAAAATACAGCGCTCTGTCTTCTGACTGGTTTGGTGCTGGAGGGTCACAGTTTTATCCATATTAAGCTCTAAATTACCTGGTCACCACACAAAGACTTCTCTATTGATTTTGGTATTCAGCCATCCCTATCATTTATTTACAAAAATGTAGTGAGGAACTCAAGTCTATGTTCAGCATGGGAGTAATTAAGAAGCCCCTCGATGATTGGAGCAGCCCATTAGTCTTGGTGCATAAGGCCAATGGTCAGTTCATTTTTGAATGGATTTTTTTTAAAAATCAGTAATGTCTAAATTGCCTAAAATGATTGAGAGGTTGTGGGTTTGAATCCCCATTAGTCCCCCACTGTGTTAAGAACCCTGGGCAAGGTCTTAACCCAAAGTGTGCCTCTTTCCACAAAGCCGTATAAATGGGTATTAGTAAAAATACTGGGAAGGTAACCTGCGATGGACTAGCGTCTTAACCAGGAGGAGTTGACATCCTCGTCGCTTCAGGCTACAGAATCCGGGATAAGCTCCGACTATGATGAGCCACTAGACTCGGGTGTAAAATCCCAAACTGACTTACCTACTAAGGTGCGATTGGTTAGGTTCAGCCCGATTTTATTCAGCACTGAATAAAAGCAGTACTGGAAGATTGCCTTGGTACCAAGATCCCAAAATCAGTCACAGGCCAGATGGCTTCCCAGCCTGAGTCAGTAGTGTTAAAGTGAAAATAAAAACAAATGTGTGAAGCTGCATCCTAATTCTCTTCCTCATATACACCAAGTTCTACATGTGCATGAATCTGTACCATTGCTGCCCAATATGTACACCTTCAGTTGGGTAACCCTGTTAAGGTCCTTGTACTACTGTTGCACACAAACCCACCTGCAGCCATGAAAACAAAACAAAAAAACACTAAGTGACATTTGTTAACTGAACTCCACTTATATTAATTAATAATCCTCCTTCAAAGTCTGCAGGTATTTATACTGGTTCCAATCAAATATGGTTTCCACTGTGAAGGATTTCTCAACAGCATGTTTACCCACATCTGTCTCTTTTATCCAGGACACTATCCTCGATGACACATTACTGTGTTTTTAGACAGCTTTAGGTGCTTGAGAATATTTAAAATGAGGTGACAGAGTGGTAGGGCTGTCCCTGGGAGGCATCTGACACACTCATCAGGCATCACTCACTAGTGAAAATGGTAAAATTACTTACTCTTAGTGATGGAGATGCCCCAAAAGCATATAAGACAGAAGTGTTTTTTCCACCGGTCTGAGGACATGACAACCCAGCACCGAACACCCTCCAAATCAGTCAATCCAGAAAGCATCTGTTGCATAACTGATGAATCACAAATCCAATGCTCTTCCAGATAAATAAACCCTGGCCATTTTCTATCCATCAACCCAGGGTTAGGAAAGAAAACCATGCGCATGAAAAAAAACACCCCCCCCCAAAAAATAAATAAAATGCACTGACCAACCATCTTTGTGAGTAATGAGCTGCTACTCTAGAGTAACACATGCCCTTGGGCACAGGACCTGTGCTGCACCCTAAAGTGCATTCAATTGGACAAACAAGTCTAGTAAAGCATAACTCCTGAAAAATGTTATTTGTTTTCCCTAAAGTGACAAACTATGAAAAAAGGCGTTAATGAAGCAAAGTGTGAAACACAATCCAAAAGCATAATCAAAAACATGCACCGTCCAATCAATCAGGCAGATAGATAATCAGAGGCAAGAACAATCATCAAAAATGAGAAAGCAGGCAAACATCGAAACACTGAGTGCAAACACAAAGAACAACGTATGTGACAAGATACAGTGGTAATACTGAGCTGTTTGCACTGAGCGTGTGCAGAGTCATTATATAGTGTGTATAATTAATAGAATGGGAGACAGATGTGCAGAGAATGTGGCAGTCATATGATGGGAGTGTCAGTAGTCAGGTGACTAAGATCAGTGAGGTAAAGCATGAGCAGTGTAGGGTGAGTCCTGAGTGTGCTGCGAGGAAGCTGTGACTCTAGGGGAGAAGATATGAAACACCAATTTTGATTTCATCAGCACTTTGTATGTCAAATCCTTAAAATATAAATATATAT
>JBCNYH010033457.1:0-12283 GCA_039654325.1 Tandanus tandanus | reverse complement strand
AAGCAGCTTGAGCAGTAAGTACACTGACACCAGAACAACCATTTATATTTAGAAATAATATTATATTTTTATAATACATGTGTAAGATAGCAAGAGGCATGTTGCATGTAGGAAATATGCAGATTTTCTTTTTTTGAAAACGTAAGTGTAAATAGAGGTGCACAGGACTCCTGCCGGCCGCCTCTTTATCGAAGGGGCGGATTTGCGTGACCTGTGCATCATTTCGCGGGTTTTTCTTTGTAAAAAAGGGGTAGATTCATGTGATGTGTCATAATTTCATGGGTTTTTCTTTGTCAAAAGGAGCGGATTCGCATGAAAAAAATAGTCACTTGAGCCATTCAAAAACAAGTAAAAAAGACCGAACTGCTTCCGAAGCGCTTCGCTCGTATTCGAGCCACTCTAAATTCACAGCCAATTTTGAGCAGGTCCAAAACTTTTTCCAAGACCGTGAAAACGGACCATTTACATTAAATTCAACCGACTACCTCCAAAAATATATTCAATTACCCTCAAACTAAAATTAGCTTCTACATTCGGCTGTGATTACTTACATGTGAGCTAGGCTTAAGTCTAGTTATATTTTTGGTTGACCTCTTTTATGGATGCAGTTGGGTCCACGTCACTTCCGCTTAGCAATGGCTTGTCTGTGTCATCATAGGCCTTGACAAATTATAGCTTGAAAACAAGCTATACAGTTCGAATAACGTGTTTATGAATTTTTACATTATAATAATGTAAAAATTCAAAAACACGTTATCTGAACTATATCGTTTGTTTTCACCGAGCCCAAAATAGCCACTGCCATTTACGTCATTTTAACCCAGTTGTCCGACTCACTCCATAGGCCTAGTCTTTAGTGTTTTGGTCTTTGTCAGTTTTTGATAATTTTTGGGTAATTAAAACCCAGCCTTTTGAATCAAAACATATTGTGTCCCTGTGCCTCACTGTTTGGTGTTTTACAGTGTGTGTACAGATACATATCAAAAGTAAATATACACCCCTCATTAGATAAAAAAAACAGCAACTTTTTCCTGTGAAACTCATTTGATCAAACTTTCTAATATACAGTACCAGACAAAATTTTGGACACAATTACTTGTGTCCAAACTTTTGACTAGTATTTATTTTTATAAGAGCAAGGGTAGTCACTATACCAGAATGTGCATACTGAAATCGCTGAACACCAGAAATTCTAAATTATTTCAGTTATGTTTTTGTTTTATGAATACATATACTAAAAAAGTGTTATAAATGTATATTCTTTTATTTCTATACATGTAGTATTTAATTTATATTAACTGTGTTTAATTTAGTATATCAGTCAGGTTGGATATTGCCCAAGTTTCTGATTTCCTGATTTCCTGATTGATTGACCATCCGTCCCATTGCACTCTCATCACAGGTTTGACTGCAAAAAGGTTTTCAGAGTTATGGGTACAGTGGATTGCAGCATAACATCAGAAGGAAAAGAACAGCCTGGTGAGGGAACAATTGTTTATAGCAGCTGCTATAACATACAATATCAATCAAAAGTCTAGAAGGTGTGTCCAAACTTTTCACTGGTATTATACATTGTCACAGTCAATAGGGTGATTAAACAATTCACCAGCAAAGGCAAAAAAATCAACCACATCCCGCTCTTGTTGACCTGGGCCCTTTGACAGATGTCTTCGGGCTGTCAAAGATGTTGAAATAATTCCCATTGTAAGGCAACTGATATTGCAGAGAAACTCCATGAGTCAGAGTACTGCTGTGAGGTATCTCCATCAATTTGGCTGCTATACATATGTAAACCTATTCATATGTAGACTTCAGATGCACTCTAAATGAGTTAAAATGAGTTTGTACTTTGGGGAAAAAAAAGAAAACAGTTCTCTTACAAACTAATAAAATGTTCATTGGGCAATAGCTTATTGACTTCCTTGTGAGGACTGACACAAAAACCGAAGACGGAAACTGCATTTACTGTAGTAACTTAAACCTTAGGATCAATTAATGATTGCATCAATAACTTTTTTAACAGTTTTATCATGTTCATAAATTTTAAAAGTCGATATGTCCCTATTAGGAATATCCAGTGGTCCGCCATGGAAAAGAGTCTTCTCGGAAATCCACTTTTTTCAGCAAACTTTAGGTCCCAAACCCGCTTCTCTAAATATTAGGCCATGGCTGCCCCATTTTCAAATACTGATGAAAAAAAATCTACTAAGGCCATGCAGGTTGTTTGATATAGCATCGAGAGTATGACCTAATAAATGCCCCTTGAATGTTGTGTGAAGTATCTGCAACACCAAGGATGAAGACGGCGATAGGACACATGACTCCAGGCAACTCTGCTCCATGGGGAACAGAGTCATTTAAGATAAATCTGCCCAAGTAGACAATGAGACAGAATCTTTGTTTTTACCATTTTTCCCAGTACATTGATCAGTTAGGTATTCTGAATTGCCCATATGTGTGAATGTAAGGCTGAATGGTTGTTGGTCTCAGTGTTAGCCCTGCAGTAGTTTATCTCTGTGTTAGACCTGCTCAGTGTGAAATCAGCTGGGATTGGCTTCAGAATTCCCTGTGACCCTACCGGATAAGTAGTAAAGCTAAGTGGAGTGCCTTGTCATGACTGTTTAGTTGCTGGTGAGCAGGGGGATGTGAATGTGTTGCTGGGCAAGTTTAAAAAATTAACATTTCTACAATAACACTGAGGTTTTTTATTATTTATATATATATATATATGTATGTATAGTAATACACCATATATCCATCTGCTGAATCGATTAAGCCTACTAGGGTCAAGGGGAGGCTGGAGCTTATCTTAGCTGACTCTGGGTGAAGGCAGGGTACACCCTAAACAGCTCCCCAGTCCATCGCAGCGCCACGACACACACAGCCATTTACACTCTTACTCACACCTAGGGGCAATTAGGAACAGCCATTGTCCTATAGCCTATTGTGCATGTATTACACTGTGGGAGGAGATCTGAGTACCTGGAGGAAACCCACTGAAGCATAGGGAGAACATCCAAACACCCTCGCCAAGCCCGGGATTTGAACCAAGGACCTTCTTGCTGTGATGTGCCCGAAGTGCTAACCACTTGCCACTGTGCCTCTTTACACCATATAGAAGTAGCAAAAATAAAATTTTTATATTTACCCTGTAGGCAAGGCTAGGTAAATCTACTTTCATGTCTAATGTCATAAGCAACATTAAGCACTACTGTGGAGTGTGACATCTAATATAAATTCATTGCTGAACATAAGCACCCCTAAAACAGACAAAAATTCCATTTTGTGGAGTTTATCACATCTGGGAATTTAATAGAACAACCTCCTTTTTCTTATAGTGATAAGAAATGAATGTGTAATCCCCAACTTTTTTTGCTTTGTCAAAGACACAGGGAACTCAACATCTAAGTTATGATTGGTGGCATATGCATAATCAGCAGACCAGCAGTTTCTGAAGGACTCAGAACCAGTCCAGCTGGCACTAACAAACTTGCCACAATCAGCATCACTGTGATTACTTTTTCCTCATTTTAAATTTTATGTGTACATTAATTTAAATGCAGAACAATATGACAGGACTCTTTTGCTCCTGGTTGCTATGGTTACACTCAACATTGCTGCTCTTTCTAGATGGATTGCATACATCATTACAATTTAATAAATACAAGTTGTCAATAGACTAAAGCATATATACTGCACACCATCTTAACTCATTTTAAGCTTATTGACTTTTAAGGCTTAAATACCCTGGGCTGGCACTTTTATGTTACTAAAATTATTACTATTTATTATTTATTTATGTATATACTACTAAGATAATTGCTTGTGCTGTTATTAGAGTGAAACCGCCAAATGAAATTTTGTTAGATTTACTTGTCAATTCATATAAAATACAACTATCTATCTATAGGAATGGATTTATTCAATCTGTCTAAACCCTTTTACATGTGAACAAATCCTCTGACACAGAATATTTTTGATATACTGTATTATTCTCGCAAAAAAAATTAAATGTATTATCAACATACAAAAAGTATCTAACAAAATATTTCATGCTACTGTCTCTGGGGATAAATCTCTAGATGCCTCTGGCAGTGCTGCTAGAATACCAAGAATAAAGACAAATGAACCTGGTTCATAAATCTGCATATCCAGTATTCCCAAGTCCAATCTGTCGAAGTTTCAGCATTATGAAGACAATAAAAGTAGCAGAGAAGTAAAATATCATTGAAAGGAGAGAGGATCCAAAACAATCCTACAGGCATGACAATGCTGCCATCTTTTGTGATAAGAGTATTTTATTAAACACTAAAGAATATTTCTGGTCCCAGTCTCAGACAGATGGAAAAAGAAGCCTGCTTTTGCCTATGTTCAATTCAACAGTTGTTGATGTAGCAACGCTTGGTAATTTCTTGATGACAAATTGAAGTAAATCTACCTTTTGTAAGCTGTAGAACAACAAGACAGCCAAAAGATATGTTACTTTTTGATTAGACAGATAAGGAATACTCCTTTCATCTCAGAAAAAGTAGACTTTTATATTTCATAAAATGTCAAACATGTTTTGTGCACGTTTGAAGCTCTTGTTAGACAGCAAAATTATTGTAAATAAAAATTAAGGACATTCCCAACCCACTTTCTAATAGAATGATATTACTTCAGAATGGAAGAACAGATGATTAACAGTTGTTTACTTGATATCTCTACTGACAGGTGTCTGAGGCTGGTGTTACAAAAGTATAAGAGTTTTAAGGAGGAAATAAAAAAATAAGTCTCCCTCCGAACTCATTCTCGACCAAAGAAGGAAAGGTTAACGCTGGGTTTTCTGTTCACCGCCTTTCGCTAGCTGATTTCTGCATTCATTTGTATCACCTGTCTTTTTAGTTTGATTATTCATGTTTTGTGTTGCCACAAAGCTTTTGTGCGTGTGTGTGTGAATTTGTGTTTCGGGGTTGGAGGGTGATGATAAGCACAAAGAACTGTTTATATTATCAGAGAGAACCAATCTGAACATCATCAGATCTCAAATGTTTATACTCCCAACACCTCTGCAGTCTGAGACCTTTAAAAACCTTCAAAATTTAAGTTTTTAACGGTTAATGTGGAAAAATGCATACATTCTGCTAAGTTCTTTGAGTTATCAAAAGGAACCTGATGTGTTTTTGCAGTAACCATGGAGGAGAAACGTTGTGACGTACCTCTTTATTTATATTGCCACCAATCAGCATTAAATCAGCAATAGGGTTGACATGAAGGAATAGAAGGACATAGGACGGCCATCCAAGTCAAGCTCCATGCCTATGGTGTGCTGCTATAAAATCTGATACAAAAAAGGACCTGATGCAATTTATACCTACTTGAAT
This sequence comes from Tandanus tandanus, assembly GCA_039654325.1. Taxonomy (NCBI): domain Eukaryota; kingdom Metazoa; phylum Chordata; class Actinopteri; order Siluriformes; family Plotosidae; genus Tandanus; species Tandanus tandanus. The sequence continues at coordinate 6,920 of JBCNYH010033457.1, read as the reverse complement.
GTAAATATCAGACACAGTGACATGTGTTGATTTATCCCATAACAAGGGTCAGTCATGATAAAAAATGAAGGCTAACTAGTATGCAGACTGCTTATTTGCTCTTTAACATAATGTGTCTTATGTACAATTCAACTTAAAAAAAAAGAGCAATAATAATTTTAGAAAGGGAAAAAAACATACAAGTTGCATAAATGTAGACCACCATAAACTAATACTTTATTGAAGCATATTTGATTTTATTACATTTATTCTTTTTGGGTAAGAGTCTACTGGTATGGCACATCTTTAATTGGCAATCTTTGCCCACTCATCCTGGCAAAAGCTTTCAAAATCTGTCAGACTAAGAGTAAATCTTCTGTTCACAGCCCTCTTCAGGCCACCCCATAAATTGTCAATTGAATTCAGGTCTGAGTTCTGACTGGGACATTCTAAAAATGGAGTATTCTTCTGGTGAAGGCATCCCTTTTTTGTATTGGAGGTATGCTATGGGTCATTCTAGTGCTGAAAGGTGAAATTCCTCTTCATCTGCTTTTTAGCAAAGGCCTGATAATTTTGGGCCAAATAGACTAGTATTTGGAACTGTTCATAATTCCCTCCACCTTGACTAAAGTCCCAGTTCCAGCTAAAAAAAATAGTACCAAAGCATAATGCTGCCACCATCATGCTTCACTGCACTGATGTTTTTGTACCTAGTTTTCAGAATTATGGCCAAAAAAGTTTAACCCTGGTCTCATCAGACCATACATTTCCCTGCATGTTTTTGGATGTAGGTTTTTGCTAACTTTATCCAAGTTTGAATATTTGTCTTTATTAAAAAAAAAAAAAAAAGGCTTTCCAAATATATTAAAAATAAATGAGAATTGTTGTCAAATGTACTGTATAACAAAGCCAGTAACTGTAAGAAAATCCTGCAGCTTATCTGATGTTGACGTAGTCCTCTTGGCAGCATCAGAGCAGTTTCTGTCTTGTCTTTTCATCAACATCCAATTTTTTGTATTGTGCCATATTTTCTCTACCTTTGATGGCTGACTTCACTGTTATCCATGGTATATGTACTGCCTTGAAAATTGTTTTGTACCCTTCTCCTGACTGGTACCTTTTAACAGTGAGGTCTTTTTTGATGCTTTAAAAGCTCTTTGCAGACCATTTGCTGCAAGATACAAGTAAGTTAATGTCAGGAAAATCCTACTAAATCAGCTGAATTTTATTTTATAGTTAATCAGAGTCACTTAAATTGATGGCTTATTACTATTAAAAATGAGTTTGAATGTGATTGGTTAATTCTAGAGTCTTCTAGAGATTCTACAGTCGGATCCCTATTTATAAAAAGGTGTGCTCACTTAATGGAACCACTTTATTTTTTCATCTAAAAGATTTAATATATAGATTTAGGCACTGCCTAAAAACTGACCTTTCGATAGATGTTTCTTGATAGGTGTCTGAGACTTTGCTTTTTACCTGTCGGTCACCTGTTTTATTAGTTTAATTATCTGTTTAAAGAATTGATGTTCTGTTAGGCTCTTGATTTCAGTGTTTGTTGAAGAACATTTAATCTATTTGCCTGCAAGTCTGTCTGCCTACCTGAGTTAGATTGCTTTTTTTATTATTATTATTATTCTGTGCAAGTCTGAGTGGTGTTTGAGCCTCAATTTTTATGTGTTTGCTTGTTTTTCAGTTTTATTACTAATAATACATCTGTTTTTTTGTATTATTATTGCTGTCTGCCATCATGCAAGTCAGCGATACAAAATCAGCATCAACTCAGCAATGCGCCCTTAGTTTTGATTTTCTTTGGTGGGCAGGCCAGACACTGGACAGGAGGTGGGATCCAAGTCATGTTGCATGACTATAGTGTTCCACTCAAATTATCAGTTACAATAAAAATAAAAAAAATCTAAATTTATTTATATTGTTCTTTTTTTAACAGACATGCATGGACTTCTTATAGCCACTGTGTTTCATAATATGTTTGTTTCTCCTAATTGGAAAGCAATTGTTCTCAGTTGGTCATTTGAGCAGTGGCTGCATGTAAGGTTGGTTTGTTTCTCTTATAATTAGAATTGAGACAATATATATATCATGGGTTATTAAAGGAACACAGCAGGACCAAATGAATACGCAATACATTATTAGGTACATAAATGTTCTTCACGTTAACACCCACTCGAGATCATTTTGGGTCACCAATTTTTTTAAAAATTGGATTTTAATAACACTAACACCACTGGGGATATCACGTGATGATGACGTGACATCGCCCATCGCTTACTGTTTAGCTGGCTAATCCACAAGCTGATGCACAGGGCCGTGGGTGTACTGTACAGTAGTGTGTGAATAATTTTGGCAAAATAATTGTCCCCTATTCTTTTTCTGCAGGGTAATAAAATGGGTACTGTGAATTACTCACCATCCCAAATTCCCTGCAGTATACCCAACAATCCGTTCATGAAGTGTTTGATAACACAGCTCTGTACTGTCATAGCCACCTATGGTTGCAGGAAGTGTATGTAAATCAGATTTGAAGTAAAAGCATTTACTAGTATTTTATTTACCAGTTACAATTACCAGTTAACAGTATAGTGACCCTGTCTCAGAATACCGGGTGCTGTGAAGTGTACATTCCAGCAGTGGTGCAATCTTACTGTAATTTCCAGCAGTACAGTGAAAGTGTAGCATTCAGGTTTTTTCAACATTTTGGTACATCTCCTGGAGCCTATCTCGTCGATTTAAAACTCGGTAAGTAATCTTTGTTTGGTGTGAATCTTATAAGGTCCACTGAGATCACTGTTTACCTTAAAACTGCTGCATGGCTGGGAAACACAAACCACTTCCACACACGCACATGATCCGACTTACCTTTCTCTTTTCTCTTAACCCGGTGATCTTTTTCAGCTCTTTGGGGTAATAAAACACTGGTTTATTTTCTTGGTAAAAATATGACCAACAATTGCTCTTCACTGCAATTTTTAACTACTTATTTTTATATAAATCGGGATACTCAGTGAACATTGTGTTCTCCTTTAAAAAAAAAACAACAACAGTATAATCATAAGATAAGAACAGAAACTTGGCACATATAATTTAACATATTTGAATTTCTGATTTTCTGAATTAAACAACACCTTTAGCGACCCACAGAAAGCAAGAGCTAGGAGCACAGAGAGCTCTCCTGGACATGCCAGCCCATGTAGTGGAGTTTAACACCTTAGAACCCACTTGGAAGGAAGTCCAAGAGGTGGTAACAGCAGCCAGAGCCAGCTCTGCTCCAGGCCCCAGTCTAGTAGACTGTAAGGTGTACAAGTGCTACCCAAACCTTCTCAGAATACTCTGGAGGTTGCTGCAAGTGATTTGGCAAATGGGGGCCATCGCAGACCAGTGGAGACAGGCAGAGGGTGTCTGGATACCTAAGGAGCAGAACTCAACCAGGCTGGAGCAGTTCCGATCCATATCACTCCACAGTGTTGAGGGCAAGGTCTTCTTGAGCATTCTAGGTAGAAGAATGACAGACTTCCTCCTTAAGAACAAGTATATTGACAACTCAGTACAGAAAGGTGGCATCCCTGGGTCTCAGGGTGCCTGGAACACACTGGGTGGTCACCCAGTTGATCAGAAAGGCACGGGAGGGGAATGGAGGCCTGGCAGTGCTTTGGTTGGACTTAGCCAATGCTTATGGATTGATACCCCACAAGCTGGTGGAACTACTATGGGAACTTCAGGTTGAGAGTGACATCAGGAAGCATAACAACCAACTGACTCTGGCTGGAGAAAGGGATTATAACTGGCTGTACAATTTCAGTTATCCTGTTCGCTCTTGCCATGAATATGTTGGTGAAGGCAGCTGAGGCGAAGTGTAGAGACCCCCTAATTCTGGAATTCAACAGCCCCCCTTCCGTGCCTTTATGGATGATCTGACGGTTACCACAACATCAGTGCCTGGATGCAGGTGGATCCTACAGGGCCTGGAAAAGCTCATTCATTGGGCTAGGATGAGTTCAACAAAATCCAGGGCCATGGTCCTGAAGAGAGGAAAAGTGGTGGACAAATTTTGGTTCTCTGTAGACGGCGTGACAATTCCATCTATCACTGAGAAACCAGTCACGAGCCTAGGAAAGGTCTTTGACTGCAGTCTCAGAGACACAGTCCAAGCTACCATCAAGAAGCTTGAAGCCTGGCTGTCCACAGTAGACAAGTCTGGCCTACCTAGCAGGTTTAAGGCTTGACTATATCAACATGGCATTCTGCCCCGCATCCTCTGGCTCAACTTCCCTTCAGCAGTCTGGAAGAGAAATTCAGGGTTTCCCGCACAAGAGAGGTACTAGGATATCGAGACCCCAGTGATATCAGAGTTGCATCAGCAGGTATTGAGGTGAGAACTACCAGGAAGTTCAGAGTTCGAGAGGGGCTGGAGCTAGCAGAGTCTTGGATAAGGCATGAGGCACTGTTGGGCACGGTGGCTATTGGGTGAGCAGGGCTGGGAGCCATCCCACAGCCACGGTGTGACCTGGCCCAAGGCAAGACAGATGCCATCTTGTCCTGGAGGAGGTGCGGGCAGGCGTTGAGGATGAGAGGACTAGCAGGATGGTGTGCAAGAGGCAGCAGGGAGCTTCAACGAGGTGGGAGGGAGTTCTGGAGAGAAAGCTCACCTGGAATGACATCTGGAAGGCAGACCCACAAGTTCATCATCCAAGCTGTCTATGATGTGTTACCCAGTCCAGCCAACCTGCACTGGGTCCTCTCTGTCCAGGAAGGGGCACATCGGAACACATCCTCAGCAGCTGCCCAGTAGCCTTCATCGAAGGGCGCTACCGTTGGCGCCACGATCAGGTATTGAAGACAGTGGCCGAAACCATCTCTGCTGCAGTGGCCAACAATAAACACAATACCAGAACACAATACCTTTTGTGAAAGCGGGAGAGAATCCATGAGCACAGCCAACATCAACAGCCAGCCTACTCTTATCGGCATCAGACTGGGAACTGTGAGTTGACTTAGGCAGGCAGCTCAAGTTTCCAAAGCATGTAACACCGACCTCCTGGACACCAGACCTGGTGCTAACATCTGCTTCCTTTTAACAAGTCCTCTTATTGGAGTTAACAGTGCCCTGGGAGGACCGCATGGAGAAGGCCATTGAGCACAACGACTCAAGTACCGGGACAGTGGTGGCTCAGTGGTTAAGGCTCTGGATTACTAATCCAAAGGTTGGTGGTTCAAGCCCCAGTCCCAGCAATCTGCCACTGTTGGGTCCATGAGCAAGGCCCTTAACCCTCAGTTGCTCAATTGTATAAAAAAACATTTATTCATGTAAGTCACTCTGGATAAGGGTGTCTGCCAAATGATGTAAATGTAAAGTACCATGAGCTCACAGAGAAATGCCGGAGGAGAGGCTGGAAAGCCCGCTGTGAGCCTATAGAGGTGGGATGTTGAGGCTTTGCTGCCCGCTTCCTTTGCAAGATTTACAACCTGTTTGGCATCACAGGAGCTACTAAGAGGAGAGCCATCAAGGCTACAGAGAGCCTCTAGATGGATCAGGATTAAAAGGTCCGAGAAGTGGGCCAATGTTGCTGGGACACAAGTCGGGGTCTGATCAGCCCCGGCTGGGTCGCCTGAGGGAGGGTGTCTGATGTCGCGAGACCCGAAACACACAAAGGTCTCAGGATACATCACTGATGATGTGTCTCAGCACATCCATGGATGTATCTATACACCTGCAGGCTCTTTCCAACCCAATAACCCACTGCACATTTTAACATTTGGTGGTAGACCGCAGGATCTCATAATTTATATAATAATTTATATAAGTATAAAACCTTTTTTTTTTTTTTGGTAGACAGCCGCATTTCTATTTATTAACTATTTCCACTATTTAATGCTACAGTGATGCTTTAGTTTTGTACAGAGTGAATTATGTGGTTGAAGAGAACATTCATTTCTGTTCAGGTTGCTATAGACTTTGGTGGAAAAAGCCTCTTTGTGCAGTTAAAGTGGTTTATAAAATTATTTTAAAAGAAATTCTGCTATTACATACTTTATTATGTAAAAGATCATGAAATGATTTTGCTGAGATACTCTAGTTTTTCATTGAGAAACATGAGGAAGAGAAAAATAAAAGAAATGTTGGGTTGATCATTATTTACCAGTTCTATTCAGGAGTCGTGCTGAAGATTTCAGTCACAGAATTGACTGTTCAGCTATTTCTACCTGTTCATTAATTTTTCTATGTATACAAAGTTGTATTCAGATAATAAGGGAGTTGCATTATCTCTTCTCTGACATAGGCAAAGCATATGAATAATAAAGGATTTTGGTTCAAGGTTGCAGTGGTCCTATGTCATCAACACAGACCAAGCACATATTTTTAAATCCAGCATGCATCCAATTCTCAAGCAAAAAAGCGTTCTGGCTTTGAAGAAAATGTATTTTTGCTACTTCACATATGAAGACTCATTATTTTTTAAACTTAAGCACAGCACTAAGGCATCAAATCCAGATGATGGAAGTCACTCAGAAGAATGTTGCCTGGAGGCAAAGTGGCACCCATTTGTCCAGTGAAAATCCAGGGCTTCTCCAATTCAAAGTGGTTTTGCAGCTGATCATCTGTAAGTACCCTGAGAGGGAACCTTTGCAGTAAGAGATGTAATCAAGAGTTTCAAGTGTTTGCATGCATTTTGCTTTAGAATTGATCTGCATGGCATGAAACCTTCAGAAAACCTTCTGAAGCACTTCTGAAAACCCCACCAAGATTTTTTGGTTATTTTTTTTCCGTTATGAGATAATGTGTGATAATGTCGCCGCGGGCTTGCTCATTAGGGACGTGTAGGGGGTTGTAGAAAAATTTTTAGTCTACTCCTTAATTACTTTTACTATGTAAAGCTGCTTTGTGACAATGTCAATTGTAAAAAGCGCTATACAAATAAAACTGA
>JBCNYH010033401.1:0-12285 GCA_039654325.1 Tandanus tandanus | reverse complement strand
CGCCTTGGCGTCCCCCTGGAAGAGCTGGAGGAAGTGGCTGGGGAGAGGGACGTCTGGACCTCACTGCTTAGGCTGCTTCGACCCGACCCCGGGAGAAGCGGAAGAAGATGAATGAATGAATGAATGAATGATTAAGTAAATAAATAAATATTTTTTGGGGTGTAAAGAAAATTTATTTGAAGTATTTCATGTAAGGGTCCCTTCAGGAACTCGTTTGTTTATTAAAGATATTATTAAATATAAGACAGTAGTTTTTTTTCAACAAAAACTTTATTTGAAAAGCTGATGAACAAATCTTAATCTAAACCCATTTACAGGAAACAGGCGAAGATCAGGCTATAATAAAAGGCTGGATATAAAGCTGCTGTTCTTACATTATAGCAGCAATAAACACACATTCCTGACCAGACTCTCTTATAATAATAAGAAGAAGAAGAAGAAAAAGAAGGAGAAGAAGAAGAAGAAGAGGAGGAGGAGAATTGTAATATTTATTTAATCGTTCCTTTTTTTCCCGATCCACTTTATCACCAACACATACACAACCGTTCACACTTACACTCACACCTAGGGGCAATTAGGAACAGGCAATTAGCCTACTGTGCATGACTTTGGACTCTAGGAGGAAACCGGAGTACCAGGAGGAAACCCTGGGAAAACAAGTGAAAACATTCAAACAAACTCCACGCAGAAACTCTCTCGCCGAGCCCGGGACCCGAAGACAGGGCCTTCTCTCTGTGAGAAGCCACTATACCACCGTCCTTATAAATATAAACCTACACTGCTATAAAACATTCATCACCACCCGAGTGACCAATCAGAATCCAGGGTTCAGGAGCAGTGGTCGTAAAGTGTATTATCTAGTGGAGATGAAGAGAGTATAAAGTTATAGAGCTCATATCCTCATTTTAATCATTACAGCGTGCGCAGACTGCATGCACTCCAACATGAACCGTAAATGACATCATCATCACGTACAGCGTGCAGAACTCAACACAAACTCTCTCACGCTGATTTTACCACGCAGCCTGTTACAGTCGTGTAATAACAGACGCGATACATGTATGAGCAAGTGTCACTTTCTGCCACCAGCATGTGAGAGTGTACAGAGCTCTCTCTCGCTCTCTCTCTCTCTCTCTCTCTCTCTCTCTCTCTCTCTCTCTCTCTCTGAGCTGTTGGGCGTTACACCCAGTGTGAGATCACTGAGTCACATGTACACACAGCGATCAGACAGACTGAGAGCAGCGTGATCCTGGAGGAGCAGAATTGTTTCCTTGGGGTGAGGAGACGTCCTGATCATGCCAAAATCACCCCCGTGTGTGTGTACGTGTGTGTGTGTGTGTGTGTGTGTGTGTGGGTGGGTGTGTTTGTGTATGTGCGCGTGTGTGTGGCTGTTTGACTGATTTATTTCTTTCATTCATTTCATTCGTTCATTTTCTAAGCCGCTTAATCGTAATCAGGGTTGCGGGGAGGCTGGCGCCCATCTCAGCCGACTCTGGGCGAGGGGCGGAGTACACCCTGGACAGCTCTCCAGGCTACCACGGGGCCAACACACAGTATTATTAGCCTACTGTGCATGTTTTCGGACTGTGGGAGGAAACCGGAGTACCCGGAGGAAACCCACGCAAGCACGGGGAGAACATGCAAACTCCACACAGAAACGCCCCGAGCCTGGGACTCGAACCCAGATCCTTCTTTAGGAATTAAACGATTTAAAGGAAAAGGCTGAGCATGTTAGTGTCTATTTCAAGACCAGTGCTAGTGTGTTCTATGTAGAAAGTAAATTAAAGGTCTTCCTGTCGGGAAAAAGAAATGTGTTTAGAGGGTAAGATCTAATGTGTGTGTGAATGTGTTGGTCCTGTGATGGTCTGATAAGCTGTTCAGGGTGTACATTGCCTTTGCCCAGTGTTGGCTGAGATAGGCTCCGGCATTTCTGCGCCCCTAGTAGGAATGAGTGGTTCGGCAAATGATTGAGTGAGTGGCCTGAATGTTGAGCAGCACGGTAGCGTAGTGTTAAGCATGTCCGCCTCACAGCGAGAAGGTCCTGTGTTCGAATCCCTAGCTCGGTGTGGGTGTTTCTGTGTGGAGTTTGAGTGTTCTCCCTGTGCTTGGCAGGGTTTCCTCCAGGCACTCCGGTTTCCTCCGACGGTCCGATGATATGCCCATTAGGCTAACTGGCTGTTCCACATTGCCCATCAGTGTGAGTGTGAATGGTTGCGTGCGTGTTGGCCCTGTGATGGATTGGTGAGCTGTCCGGGTTGTACCCCGCCTTCGCCCACAGTTGGCTGAGATGGGCTCCAGCCTCCCTGCAACCCTAATTGGATAAAGCAGTTCGGCAAATGAATAAATGAATAAATGAAGTGTCAGGCTGCAGCACTTTTAAACCCCTTTCATCACAACCTGCGTTTTTTTTTTTCATACAAATTTGTCGTTGTTACGACAGAAGGGACTGGTGTAGGTTTGGGTGAAGTGGGTGGATTTGAAAGCTGTGCAGTTGCGCTCACATATAAAATCCATGTTGTACGCACGTCTGTCATGGTGAGAATATTTTCAGGTCTGTGAGTCAAATCATTCGATGATCATATGGAAGTGATACGATTGTTACAAGATAAAAAATTCTCGTACGATGTTTCTGTGATACTCGGTTGACGTATGACTACCGTATGGCTCAACAGCACAGTTGTGAAAGATGTGGTTTGATATAAGTGAGTGTATGAGGAAGTCCCACGGGTTTCCTCCCAGGTGGAGGACTGTTGTAAGAGAGCCGTACGATTCTGAGTGCATCAGATGAACCAATCGGTGACGCGCTCCAGCGTAATAGTAGGAAATGTTATATACTGAGATATTGATATATTTGGAAAGAGAATTGAATCTGCTTTAAAATGAGGTATAAAACATGATTATAGCATGAAAATGGAGTTACATCACTTTGTATGTCACTAATCAGGAAATGCTACTTTTGAGAAAATAGGAATTACAGTTACAGAACCAGTTTCTGAATGTCCGCATCTGAAACTCCCCAACACCCAAACACTAAATGAATCCGGCTCTCCACCAATCAGCGCCATCGTACTAGCGTCTTCCAAACAACAGATGAGTTCTATTTACACCGAGTCGTGTGTGTTTTGATTCTTCTCATTGGTTTAGCATTATATGATCGGGGGAATCCTTCTGGGGTTCTGTAAGTAGGGAGAGGATTCTGGTAGTGAATTTGGATGATAAGGAAATACCCTGAGCAACCACAAAAGCCGTTTGAAAATCAGTAAAATAAGTGGAGATTTCTATTGTTTTACAACAACGTGGACACGGAACCCTTTCTTAAACAAGTATTTTATCATGGAGAGATTGTGTTTATGGATATTTGAACTTGGTCATGTGAAAGATGATGCTTTGAAGGATGTGTTTTTGGCGATATCGCATTTTTCAACTTACTCTGGCTCTTAATCAAAACACGTCCTTGCGACTTAATCTGTATTATACTGAATCGGTTCACAAATGTATGTTTATCGGAAAAAAAGATCACAGCCTTTGGGGATTAAAAATAAGACTTTCGGTTAAAAGTTAGCGATGGAAAGGCGTACACAAATCATTTTTGCAGCCGACCTTATTGCATATGGTTAATTTATAGGAGGTTTGAGAATTTAAAGGAGTCAAGCCATCGTGGTTTATTAAAGTTAGTCAATTTAATACTAACTGTGCCATTATTTGACGCTAAAACAAGTCTTTAGTTTGAGATGTTGCGAGAGGCAGAGTGTTCTGCTGATGCTCTGATGAATAATTTCTTTTTAAAAAGTGTGTGTGTGTGTTAGAGGAGAGAGAATTTTCTCCACCAGGGCTAATTTATTTGGAATGTCAAGGGAAGATGCTATCAGCTGTTAGCGATCCTATGCTAATTTGCGCTGCTCTTGGTGGATTGCAGAGCTCACTATTAAAATGTACTGACTGCGTCTGCGCTCATTAATCTGCGCACTGTTAATAGATCACCTGCAGAACTGGACACACCTTCTTCTTTCCCCTGCTTAAATAAATAAGTCAATTTATTCATTACAAATAAATAAATAAAGAAGAAAAATGAGAGAAGGATTAAAGGGAAGTAAATAAAAGAAAGAAACACAGCAGTACTGCACTGCAGCAGAGAGAGAAGAAAGAAAGAAAGAAAGAAAGAAAGAAAGAAAGAAAGAAAGAAAGAAAGAAAGAAAGAAAAGCACACGGTCCATTTTTACACTCTCGTAAAACATTTACTTTCAGATCTGGGTGTAAACATGTGATCTAATGATGCCTAATAAGACTGCTGCTCATGAATATTCAAACCGTACTTTGCAAAGAAAATGAAAAGCTGCGAGCTATTTAAAGAGAGCGCTGTTAATTGTTATCAAAAAAATAAATAAATAAATAAATAAAGACGATCATATGCTGCTCGTCTATTCCAGTCCTGTCTCGCACCTCTTTCCGGGAATTTAATTATTCCACTAGTGCCATGTTTTTCCCCACAGAAAGATCTTAATTACATTCAGAAATAGAGAAGCAGGCGTGCAGTATATCATTGAGCTTCAGTACACACTGAAGGGTGCCATTACTTTTGATTTGAAAAAGGTGTAGAAAAGTGTGATTTTTTTTTTCCCCAGAAAGAACCAAACAGACAAGAATGAAAGTTTTCTTAATCCCTCACTCCTCCTCGTGAAATTGCTTCAGAGTACACACACACACACACACACACACACACACACACCACGCGCCAACATGCACACACTCCTCTAATTATGCATTTATTCTTCAGAAAAAGCAAAGAGAGAGTAACGATTGTTTTTGGCCTTTTGTGTGTTGCAAAGATAAACGACGATGAAATGAATGCTGCCGGGACTTCAGGAAGAAAGAAAGAAAGAGAGAGAGAGAGAGAGAGAGAGAGAGAGACCAAATAAAAAGAGACGTAATCAGGTTTTCGGAACATGACAGCGGCGTTTAATCTCCACGCTTTCTCCACTGAAGGGATGAGGACTCTGGAATTTGGTGGAAAGTAAGTCCAGGCTTTAAAGTGGTGATTAAAGCGATCGTTCTGCTGCAAACGTTACAAACATAACCAACATTACAAGCATTTACATGGACGGCGTCTGGCAGAAACTCTCATCCAGAACAACTAACAGAAGTGCTTTGATGTCTCTGTTAATAAATACATCCTGGTACTGAGTAACTAGACCACAGAGTAAGAATACCATCAGTCTAAAGCTCGACCAGGTCGCTAATATAGTAAGAAAGGCACACACACACACACACACACACACACATACACACACACAACACGTTACAAAAATAAAGCTACTTTAACTATGGAAGACAGCAAAACACTTTTACGTCATAACAAGAAGGTCGGCGAGGGCGTTTCTGTCTGGAGTCTGTATGTTCTCTCAGCGCTCGTGTGGGTTTCCTCTGGGTGCTCCTGTTTCTTATAAGACAACTGCCTTGTGTATGGCCGTTACCTAATTTTAGCTCCCGCCCCATTGGGAGCTATAGGAATGGGTTTCGTCTGTCTGTCCGTCCATCTGTCTGTCACACTTTAGTTTCCAGACATTTACTTGCCACTCGTTGAAGCTGGGGCTTTCAAACTTGGTATGCTGGCTCACTACTATAAGTGCTAGGACGAGTTTGTGTGTGAGTGATCTTGACCTACTTTTCAAGGTCACAGAGGCAAAACTGTATATTAGGTTTCCGGACATTTACTTGCCGCGTGCTGAAGTTGGGGCTTTCAAACTATGCTTGTTCTATATTGACATATTATGAAATGGTCCTTTCGGCGGGAGCGTCTGGACCCCTGTGGTCTACTTTTTTATTTTGTTCTCTGGATTGTTTGGGAGCTTCTGTTTGCCTGATCATCTGACCTTCTGCCTGACTCCAGGTGTGATTTTGGATATTGTCTGTCTGCTTATTAACTGTTTAATAACAGTCCCCTGTCTCCCCCGCCTCATATTCGTGGTATGTATTGTGATATTACCATGGTTCCTCAGGGTTCCACATGCACACCCACTAAAATGAGGTTACATCCTGTATATATTACTCATCCTAAATAAAAATGGACAGGAAGTCTGGATATTAGTATCTGGCCTGAAACAAAAATAGTAGCTGAGGAGACAGAGGGTAAGCGAGACTGGTATCGTGATTGTCATACGGCGGCTAATTAATCTTTATTAGGGTCACGGGGAGGGTGGAGCCTATCTCAGACGACTCTGAAATTGGGGCACAGCCTGGACAGCTCACCAGGCTATCACAGGGCCAACACACACAACCATTCGCACTCACTCTCACACCTGGGAGCAATTTGGAACAGCCAATTAGCCTACTGTGCATGTTTATGGACTGTGGGAGGAAACCGGAGTACCCGGAAGAAACCCACGCAATCACAGGGAGAACGTGCAAACGTGCAAACTCCACACAGAAACACCCCGAGCCCGGGAATCAAACTCTGGGGCTGCCCGTGGAAATAAATGTAAAAAATGTAAATAAATAAATCTCCCTTGTGTTTACCGACTATGATAATGAGTGAAAAAAGGAAAGGTTAACATCAAGTTTTCTGTTCACCGCCTTTCATTCACTGATTTCCCCCTTCATTATATCACCTGTCTTGTCAGTTTAATTATCCGTCTAACGAGTTCATGTTTCGTGTTCCCTTTAATCTTTGGTATTTTGCTTGGCGAAAGTTGCCTACCTGAGTGAGATTGTGTGTTGTTGATGTTTTTGATTTTGTGCGAGTCTGAGTGGTGGAGTATTAACCTCCTTTATTTGGGTTTCAGTTTCATTCCAAAGCAATCAGGTTTTTGTTTTTTTATTGCTCCCCGGCATCGTCATTCCCATCGTCAGGCATGACCATATGGACATCTATGCAAGTCATGTTCTATGCCTATGGGGCTTTGCTCAGGAGTTCCGCTGATATCCATAACACAGTGCTCGGAATAAACTGATGCCTCCTGTAATTGGTGTGGATACCAGATGGACACAGATATTTTTCATGGGAATACAGAATGGCGTTTTTATTTAACCCCGAGGTCAGATTTTTCCAGACTGGGGAATATAATGGTCCATGTGATTGGCGACTTGATTAGATTCCACCATCCAATTACTTTCCATGTTATTAACATTACATCAGCCTGCTCTGCACACAATCTCTCATTTTCCTCATCATTTTTCATGTCCCTGTTGATATAAAAGAAGCTATGAGTACTCCAACATGACGTCTTTTACTGTTTTATTTTTATAATGAGGAAATAATAACGCTGTAAAATGGATTCATTATGCTGTAGCCCATGTGTCATAGAAATTCCCCTGAATTCTTCTGAATGATTCCTAATTAACAAGTGTTTTGTTTTCTTAATAATTCAGTACATAAATCTCCACACGGCGTAAGAAGTGCCATCACAGCAGCGTCGGTAAAACAGTGACCTGAAATGAACAATCATAATAAAACCTCCCAGTGTACCAAAGGAGAACTCCGACTACCCATCACTTCCTATTAACCTCCTCCCGTCCACCGAGGGAGCAAAATGACCCGAGTCATATTAAAAACACAGCGGAAACCAGACGAGCCCTGGAACTCATTTAACCTGACACGTAACAGAAATTTATCGGAGAACCATAGAGGGGAGTTCGGAATGGATTCAGTGATAGAAACGTAAGCCAATTAAATCTGATGAACTTTTATGGCAAGAACCATTATTACTGATTCACCAAATCTCAGACACTCTGAGCAAATTTGTGGGCTGGGATTTAACTGGACCTAGGTGAATTAACTGGGGTTCGGTCCAGTTAATTCTCAGCACACAAATTGTCCTGCTGTAACAGACGGCTTGTGAGATATAAATACTGTATTCTTTTCCCCTACTGATGACTAATCATTAAAAATAATGCCTTGAGCGAGTTAATCATCCAAAATCAGACAAGAAAACGAGTGTATCCACCATTTTATCTTTAATAGACCAATAATAATAATTATAATCACATTTATAGCTATGCAGCGGTATTCATTTATTCATTTGTTCATGTATTCATTCATCTGTCGAACCGCTTTATCCCTTCGCAGGGAGGTTGCAGGGAGGCTGGAGCCTGTCCCTGACTCTGGGCAAAAGCATGGTCCACCTTGAACAGCTCCTCAATCCACAGCAGCACCAACACACACACACACACACACACACACACACACACACACACACACACTTAGGGGCAATCTGGAAGAGCTAATTAGCCTAATTTAAATACCTGGAGGAAACCCACGCAAGCACTGGGAGAACATGCAAACCCCCCAAAGAAACACCCTCACCGAGCCCGGTACTGGAACCAAGGACCTTCTTGCTGTGAGGCGGACATGCTAACCACTATGCAGCCGTGATTCTCTTTCCATAATTAATATATTTAATAGATTTTAACCACAGCCCTGTGATAGATTGACTTGTTTAGGATGTAACCCTGTCCCTCATTTAGAGTCAGCTGGCTTCTCCTGAGACTCTGATGGATAAGTTGTATATATAATAGATGGATGGATGGATGGATGGATGATATGAATGCTCAGAAGAGACCATCTTCAGGTAATGGTGCTTCACCAAATGGGATGTTATCTGTGCATCCTTCACTGCTCAAGGATACGACTGCACATTTTCCTGTGAAAGACAAAGAGACGATGCTGCTGATCCTGTGGTGAAGGATATACCAACACACTACACACTATGCTGCATGTGTAATGTCCGTCTCTGCTTCTTCTCAGATATAAAGAACTGTGTTTGGGATTATGACTGTAAATAAACACTGTTATACATGAAGTGTACCAACATTCTCATTAAGTTTATTAAAATTTTACATTTAGTTTTACTCTGTAAATAATAATAATAATAATAACAACAACGATAATAATAATAATAATAATAATAATAATAATAATAATAATAATAGTTGTTGTTATTATTATTATTATTATTATTATTATTATTATTATTATTATTATTATTAACAAATTATGATTCATAAAAAACGCAACTGTTGTGCAATTATTATTAACAATATTCAGTCTTATGAAGGCAAATAAGGAGTTAAACCTGCATTTAAACCCTTAGCTTTTGTTTCTTATTTGTTTTGACAGAGTAAGAACAAATACAGAATTTGTGCTCCACACCAAACCGACATTGCAATATTACAAAGTTTCCCTAAAAGCTAACAAAAATATATATTAATCATTTTCTGCATCAGAGCCCTTCTACAACAACATCTGCATCAGAGACCTCCTACAACAACATCTGCATCTGAGCCCTTCTACAACAACATCTGCATCAGAGACCTTCTACAACAACATCTGCATCAGAGACCTTCTACAACAACGTCAGAGAGGTGAAAAAAACCCTTTAATTTATTTTTCAGATAATTTCTCAGAGGTTACCAATTATGGAGTACCTCAGGTCTCTATCTTAAGCCTACTTTTATTTTTTATTATACCTGCTATTTCTTAGTTCTATCGGCATTAAATACAATATGTTGTATTTTTAATTATATTGTATATATTATACAATTATATACAATAAAGCCTTCTAAACACTTTCTTCCTTGGAATTGGGGGGCGAATTTTACCACTCCAAAAAGGACAACCAATAGACCCAATTTTTTTAAAACTGCAAAATATATTTATTGTCCTGTGCTTTTAATTGCTCTTATTTTATATTTTTCAAAGAACATCATTTATTATTTTACAGCAATACATTTTTTATGTGTTTTATGGGATTTATATTCTAAGAACAAACAAAAGGTAAATAGATTTAATGCCTAATGACTGCATAATGTCTGTAATTTATTTATTTTTATTAAATTTGCATTATTAGCTTTAGTTAATGTATTCATTAAAATATGTGACTTTTAACCTAAGCTGAAAAAATCTCATTTTTCCAGTTCCACTCTGTGACATATATACAAGTCATGCATTATTCAGATAGCGTTCCTAAACATCCTCTACATCAGACCCTCCACTGCTTCATATAAACTGACAAGCCATGAATGGGGATGCTTACAAATGAGCCGGCTGCTACCAGGGTATTTTGTTTCTGTTCCACTGCACAGAGTTTGGTGTTAGAACTGATGCTGAATCGGTCCTTGAGCTGTCAGAACTCATACTTTAGTTGTATAGTGATGTCACAGACATTAAAAGACCAGAAGGACGATGGGAGTCATGGCATAGTTATTTAAAATAGCCATACTTTCAGATTAACTGCAGTCGATATTGTTCACATGGTAGCTTGTGAGTAATCGTGCGACTGCGGAGCTGACACTCTGTAAATTGGATGTGGTTCCGGGAGAACGGTGAAATCGCTCAGAGACACGCGGCTGGACTTCAGCCCTGACTCTACCTCCAACATTTTTCTTTTACAAACACAGTATTGGTGAGGAAGGAGTGTAGTATTTATCAGGATGAAGTTTCAGCTACAGTTTAACCACTAACACTTCAGTTATTGTTCAATAATCACACAGCATTAAAGCAACAGATTCACTTTGAATTATAACTACAAGCAGCGATTCCCGGGGTCCAAGCAAAGAGACTGATGAAGACTATGTGTGGTGATGAAGAGGAGTGAAGAAGAGCAGAGTTGATGAATGATGATGATGATGATGAAGTGATGAATCAAGTTAAGAGTGATGGAAACGAGTGATGATGATGAAGAGCTGATGATGTCACAGAGGGCTTTTTTCCCATTTTTACCCAACCTTTAACCTACCTCTCTCTGTCTCTCTCACTCTGCCTCGCAGAGTTTTTGCTGAGGTACACATGCTTCCTCTGGCACGTCGGTGATCCTGATCATCCTGATACTTTTGCTTTCTTTCTGCCGGCTGGAGTTCTCATCTTGGAAGCCCCTCCATATGGACCTAGATGTTCACTCAGAGACTGAGAAGATGACTTTTCACTGCTGGTGATATAAACTCTTTTACTAAAATGATTCAGGACTTACAGTTGTAGTATAACCAACTGGACTTCATGTTAAACTGCAGTGAGGTTTCTGCTACATGGATTGTATTTTTATCTGGTTTCTCCCAAATGAGGATGGGTTTCCCTTTTGAATCTGGTTCCTCTCAAGGTTTCTTCCTCGTGTCAACTGAGGGTTTTTTCCCTTCCACCCTCGCCATGGGCTTATTTATTAGGGATGTCTAGGGTTTATAGAGAAATGTTGAAATTCTTTTTTAAATTTGTTATATTATGTAAAGCTGCTTTCACTGTCAATGTCAATAGTAAATAGCGCTACACGAATAAAACTGAATAGAATTGAACTGAATTTAATTAAATCAAATCTGGTGGACATGATGGTTTTAGCATTGTATTCAGAGATACAGATGGCTTTTAGGTTGTTTTCCTGATGAACTCCCTATTTATTTAAAATAATAATAATTTTGGTGGAACAGTGAGGTACTGGTTAGCACATCCATCAGGTCCTGGGTTCGAGTCCCAGGGTGTTTCTGTGTGGAGTTTGCATGTTCACCCTGGGCTTGCATAGCTTTTCTTTCGAGTAGTCCCTTTCCTTCCACAGTCCAAAGACATGCACATCAGGCTAATTGGTTGTCCAAATTGCCCCTCGGTGTGAGTGTGTTTTATTAAATATTTATTTTTATCTGTCTGAGACGTGACGGTGGGGTTTTTGTGAAAGAGAGTTTAAAATGTCTTTAAGTGTTTTTTTTAAGTGTTTTATCTGTAGGACAGAAATACTTCAACCTTTTAATGAGAGACATGAGACTCTTTTAGTTTGTCCATCAGAAAGACTGACAGCTCTCTCTCTCCCTCTCTCTCCCTCGCTCGCTCGCTATGGCAGTGTGAAGAATAAAGCTCAGTAAAGTTCACGGAAACAAAGACAATTTCCCACGTTCTCTCTCAGCCAGCCTGCAGCTTTTACTTTCCCCCTTTGCCTTGTGTAATTAAGGTGCAGGCGAGATGGAGACAGCAGGAATCCATTTCATCCAGACAGCAGGTGGAGAGGACGTGAGGATGGATGATAATGTCCTGAACGTCGAGAATCTGAAATGATTTATAACCCAAGTCCAGAGTCTTATAGAGTCTTATCTTACACTGGCTGAGTGTGAGAGTGCGGTCCGCCATGAGGACGATCAGCCTGGAGAGAACGCTGCGTCTGAAAGAGGATGGAGGATGTTCTTCGCTCACAGAGAGGAAAACGTTCTCAGGAATAAATGACTTTTTTCTCTCTTTTCAAGAACATTCATTCATTCATTCATTTTCTGAACCGCTTATTCCTAATTAGGGTCGCGGGGAGGCTGGCGCCCATCTCA
>JBCNYH010033301.1:0-12293 GCA_039654325.1 Tandanus tandanus | reverse complement strand
TCAAGGTGATAATATCCCGACTGAAATTAGTTGTTGCAAATAGTAATCTTGTACTTGCAAATTTCTACTCATTCAACTTAAACAAAAATTAGATCTCACATAAACACAGACTCAGTTCTCAGTCACTGACACACCACTCACAGACTAACTAAGCTGCCATCTTGGATTTAGATTTAGATTTAGATTTAACATTTAGATTTAACATTTAGATTTAGATTTAGATTTAGCATTTAGATTTAGATTTGACATTTAGATTTAGATATAACATTTAGATTTAGATTTAACATTTAGATTTAACATTTACATTTAGATTTAACATTTAGATTTAGATATAACATTTAGATTTAGATTTAGCATTTAGATTTAGATTTAACATTTAGATTTAGATTTAGCATTTAGGTTGGACAAGCAAACATTTTCTTAACAGTTACATGTAAGATGTTTTTTTAGTTGTGACTCCAACTTAAATGTGAGGGAAAACGTGCTAAATAAGAGGAAAATGAGCTAAATATTGAAAATGTGTGTGCTAAAAGTTTTCAGTTTAATTTTTACATTTGGCACCCCATTTTTACCTGCCCACAAAGTTTTTCCGAGTGAAAATAGACCATCTTCTGGTATGAGTGTGTGACATCACACCCGGAACTCAAACCTAGTTTCTACAGTGTAAACAATGGCTGAAAGCTACAGTTTGTCACTGTCTGTTCAGTCGGAATCTCAAAATTCCGAGCCTAACCTGTCATGCAGGTCCTTTCTATTTGAGGAAGATGATGGAGAGACTTTTGTCTTTATCAGCCAGCAGTAATTTGGCCATATCAGTTTGAACCCTTCCTCTGATGTAAGTGAAGAGGACTGCCAGAAGAGACTGCTGGATTTATTCTGGTCACTATTTTTCTAATCTTTATTTATGATGAACTGTTACTGAACTGATTTAGTAACCAATATTTCACATCTAATGAGAAAAATGAAATGTTTTCGATTTAGTAAGAGCAGTGAAATCAGGTGTATACAACAGTATGTGTGGTGTGAGAGATTCGCGGTTATGAGTCTTAATGGCATTATGTGAGATTGGTGAGCACCAAAATCTTCTGCCAAACAATATTAGAGTCCAGTGGGACAATTGGTCATGGGGTTATCATGGGATTTCTTAAAAAGCCTTCTGAAATTAGATTCCTTACATATCGATATGCACTCGCTGCACAACGGGCTTCGAGCAGACAGATGTAAAGATATACTTTTCTGTCCCTTCACTGTTAAACCGCTTGTTCTCCAAATCAACTGTTCAGCAATTTTTTAAGTAGAAAGAGGCATTTTGTTTAAGTTACCGGGCTACTGTGTTAACAATAAGAAGATTATAGGCAGCACATGGAGAACGGACACCTCAAAAGTAAGAAGTAAGCTAATTACTTTATATGCTGTACTGTCATTTGTAATATTTAGTAAGGAGTACCCCATCATAATCATGTGATGGTGCCATTGACACTGTTCTCTCTGTGGTAAATATCTACAAAATTAATTATATAGAATATTGTTTCATAGAAAATATCACTGTTACCTACCCTTGCTGCCTCTCTTTTCCTATATGCACTGTTTACAAAGTGCAGGTGTCTTAGGAAAACGATGTAGTGAAAATCCATCTGAAAATCCAAACAGCTCCTTCACCACTTGGAGCCCTCACAACCTGATAGACCACCGAACTCCGGAAGTCTCGGATTTACTGGCGCCCTCTCCCACTGTGGTCTCTCAAGAACACCCGCTGGCCCTCTGAAAAAGGTGCACCTCGCACTTGTCAATCATGCCGCTCCTTTCAATTTTCAGCAGCCACCAACAACCACTCATGGGCTCCGTCAAAAGCGACTCGGAGTCTGGCTTGAGGTTTAGCCACCCAGTCTTGTACCTCACCTGGCACTGGATCCGGTACCCGACCCAGGAAAAAGTCGGACAGGAGCCTAGGCTCCTGTCCAAACATAAGATAGAAGGGGGACTCACCTGTACCCTGGTGAGGGGTCGTATTGTAACAGAAAAGCACCTGGGTCAAGCAGGACACCCAGTCCCGTTTCTGTGATGATGGAAGAGTACGAAGGAGGTTGTGAAGAGTTCAGTTGAACCGCTCGCACTAACCATTACCTGCAGGGTGGTAAAGAGTAGTACGTGGCTTCTCTACCCCATACAGCAGGCAGAGCTGGTTAATCAGTGAACTTTCAAAGCTCCTCCCTTGATCTGAGTGAAGGCGGCCTGGAACACCAAACCTATAAAACCACTCATTTATCAAGACCTGGGCAACAGTGGAGGCCCGTTGACCTCGTGTAGGGACAACCACCGTGAATTTGCTGAACACGTCAGTCATGACCAAGACGTTTTCATATACAGTATGGGAAGGCTCCAACAGTGTGAAATCCATGGCCAAGATCTCATTAAGTAGGGAGGCAAGCAATTGGCCCATAAAACTATGGGATCCATGCCCAAAGTCCTTAGCCACTTGGCAACGCTCACATCCCAAAACCCACTGCTTTATGTCAGAAGACATTCCTGGCCAATAACAATGCTGCCAGACCAAATCAGTTGTACGCTTGATGCCTTGGTGACCATGTTCCTGGTGGAGACGATGTAATGTCTCCTGCTTGAGAGCTGCAGGCAGGACTACCTGGAGAATCTCTTCCCCCGATCTGGGCGAAAGACCTGGCAAAACAGGATCCCATTTTTCTCCACCAGACGGTCCCATTGGCGTAAAAGAGCGATTGATGACCTTGAGAGTTTCTGCCTCTCAACAAAGGTAGGCGGAGCCTTCCATCACCAAAACTGCAGCACTTCCTTCAGGAGAGGATCAGCCTCCTGTAGGGAACAGAGATCGGTGACGGAGTGGGAAGGAAGAGCCGAAACCACAGATTGAGCAGCTGGCACCATAGGGCATGAATGTGAGACTTGCTGTAGGCCGATGGGGACTGAAGTGCCAGGCAAGATGTCTGCTACCACCTGGGAGCCGGGCATACACTGTTGTGACAGGGCATCAGCATTGCGGTTGATACGGCCTGAACGATACTTAATATCAAAATCAAAGGCAGCAAGCTGAGCAGCCCAATGCTGTTCAGTGGCACCCAGTTTAGCTGACTCGAGGTGGCTTAACAGGTTGTTATCGGTGAACACATTACACGTATGCCCCAACAGGTACTCCCGGAACTTCTCTGTCATGGCCCACTTGAGCGCAAGAAATTCCAGTTTCGTAGAGCTGTAATTGGACATGATGTGCTCTGTGGGCTGCAACCCTCTGCTGGCATAGGCCACCGGTCTCACCCCGTTGTCTGTCTCCTGTGAGAGGACAGCCCCAAGACCACTATGGCTGGCGTCAATCTCCAAAATAAAAGGCCGGGAGAAGTCTGCATAGGTTAGCACTGGGGCTGAGACCAACTTTAACTTCAAGGCCTCAAAACTCTCCTCACACTGGGGTGTCCATGCACCACCCAGTGCCTGACCTGGCCTCTTCTTGGCCCTGCTACCTCCTAGCTGAGCAACCAACCGGTGCAGAGGACCCGCCAACTGAGCAAAGCCCTCAACAAAGTGCCGATAGTAGCTGGTAAAACCCAAAAAGGAGCGCAGCTCAGAGATGCAACAGGGGTGCTGCCATTTAGGCACAGCCTCAACTTTCTTGGGGTCAGTGGAGACTCCCTGGCTCGAAATCACATGACCCAAATAGCTAACCTCCTGTTGGAAAAACACGCACTTTCCGAGCTTCGCCTTTAAACCCTCTGCTTGGAGCCGACCAAGCACCATTTCCAGCCGCTGCAGGTGTTATTCAACAGAGGATGAGTAGACAACAATGTCGTCAAGATACAACAGCACAGATTGATTTTGCTGGTCTCCAAACATTCTCTGCATCAGCCACTGGAAGGTGCATTACACAAGCCAAAAGGCATGTGATTAAACTCAAAAAGGCCGAAGGGAGTACAAAAAGCGGTTTTGGGTCGGTCCTGCTCTGACACAGGAACCTGGTTGTAGCCGCTGGCCAAATCGAGCATTGAGAACCAGCGGGCCCCAGAGAGTGCCTCCAAGCTCTCCTCAATACGAGGCAAGGGAAAGGCGTCCTTCCTGGTCTTGCTGTTAAGGAGGCGGTAGTCAACACACAAACACAAACTCCCATCCTTCTTCCGTACCAAGATGATGGGAGATGTGTAGGGACTGCTGCTCTCCGCAATGACCTGAGACTGAAGAAGCTGGTTAATGTGGGCCTTCACTGCTTTGTATTCTGATGGGGAGATACGCCGATATCTCTGCCTAACTGGGACATCATCCAGCAAAGGTATGTCATGAGAGAGGAGCTTGGTACAGCCCAGATCACCATCATGGGCCGAAAAGACAGTATGGTACTGGCGTAACAATGACTTAACACCTGTCTGCTCTAGCTCAGTCAAGCGACTCTATCCTGTCTAGCACTGAGGGGGCAACAGTTTGAGAAGAAACTGTTGTGACTGTGGATCCCACCTCAGTCATACCTGCATGCAGGCTAACAATTTCAGCAACCCCTAGGGTGCCAAGGCCAGTCCGTGGGTAGAGAAGGACCTCAGTTGTCCCAACATTAACCACAGGAACATACACTGTACCCCGGACGACCTGCACAAAACATGGAGATGCCAACAGTCCAGCTGGTAAGCCAGCTTCGGGGGGCTCAAACAAGGCATTTTGGCCAGAGAGCAGTTCGGGGCAGGTACTGGCAACCAGCTTCATCACCCCACCTGGTATACACATGGCTCGCTTGCCCCAGACCCTCACCATGCCCATGAGGTCACCTGGAACCTGGCTGGCATATTGGTGGCACCTCTGCAAAGCTTCAAAACTGGGCCAGGTGCCTGAGAAACACAGGGTAAGTCAAATAGAGAAAGGCCAAAGGTGCCAAAGAGTTTTTGATAACACCGGCGAATCACATTCATTCCCAGGACTCCTGGGGCAGCAGGCACAGCACCATGGGGATCCTTAACCACAAGGATCCCACAGCGGGGCATCACTTTGCCACACAATTCAACATCAAGCTCCAAATAGCCGCTCGCAGCTGAAGCCAGTGACACGAATGGAGGCGATCATGGCCCCAATGTGCAAACCGTTCCAGAAAGAAACTTTCAGTAACAGTGGAAACCATAAGCATGGAACAGTAACTCCACCAATGAATTGAAACATCGATGGTTGGACATGAAGCAATAAACTCAGCTGTGGCACCTTCCTATGAGCCTATGGACTCCCCAACTGAGCCGTGGCACGACGGCTCAGTGGGCATCAGTTTTCCGACGCATGAAAAGAAAGAGGATTAGTGTTAGAATTCAAGCCAGCAACAGAGTCAGCACGACGGCGTGGTGGAGGAACACGCTCACCATCACACTCTCGTGTGGCCAGGCTTCTGGCACCTCCTACAAATTAAAGAGCCCTTATGAGAGGCCCTAATTTGTGAACAGGGGGCTTGCAGCGAAACTACAGTTTGAGTGAGCAGATTGAGCTGCTCCTGCTGACGCGTTAACAGATCTATTAACTCACGGAACCCTGGCTCTAATTTAGTAACGGCAGGGGTAGGCTGAAGGCGGCCCTGTACTCCAAACTGAAGACCATAAGCTGATGATAAAGAGAAGCTATGCCCCCTAGCGCCTCCTGGAAGACCTTCCCTCTCCCACCTAATCGCCTCACCACGTAGCTCCAACAGGGTAGCAGTGGGCTGGCCGCGGACAAATTGCTTGAGCTCCTGTCGAAGAGAACTATCCAAGACATGCTCAGTAAATTGGTCCCGAAGCAGGACATCAGCATTGGGCATCCCATCAGGTGCAGAGCGCTTTATCTAAGCCATCAAAGCCATAAAGGATAAGGAAAACTCCTGCAGAGTCTCTCCCTCAAGTTGGTGCCTAGAAAAGAAAGACTGCTGTAATGTTACATAAGACTGAACACAGCCATATAGCTCCTGTAAGATAGCAAGAACCCGAGCAGGGTCTCCTCGCTCTACACCGGAGCAAAACTTGATCTCTTCCCTCGCTTCCCCCTCCAAATGATAAAAAATAAAAAGTGCCTCATCAGCAGTAGAAAGATTGCGGGCACAAACACATGCCTGTACCTCCTCTATCCATTCAGCTATACCCCAATACCAGTCTTGCCATTAAACATGGGGCACTTACGGTCTTTGGGTATAATGACCAGTCGCTCAGTGACAGCAGAAACAACCCCTGCAGATGGGGCCTGACCAGCTGGGGCGGAAGAAGTGGAAGCTGCCCCACCTGAAGCGTCCATGGAAGAAGCCCGCTCCTGACGAAGTCGCTCACTGTCTGCCTTAAGCTGCAACACCAGCTCCCTGAGCTGTTGCATATCATCCTCCATGCTGACCGCGGGGGAAACTGTAAGGAAAAGCTCAAAAAAATTTAAAGTAAGAAGATTTGGATCCTTAGACTGAATACTGCTGTTTTGGCTCTACCCATACACATACGGAACGTACAAGACCAAGACACCTACTGAAGGAAAAAAAACATTAAGTCATACAAAAAAAAACAAAAAACACGTCTCTGAACCCTTTAAAGTGGTACCCTGCTCGCAGCGCCAGAATGTAATAGAACAGGGCGGTGGTACACAGCACAAAAAGGCAACCAGCTACGCCACCGAGGGACTTTCCGCTTCTGAAGCAGCCCCGTTCACCATACAGTCAGATTCTTAAAATATACCACGGGCCAGAGACATGGTACAATATAAAAATATATCATTTTTATTTGACAAAAAATAAATAAAAGAAACCCACACAAGTTCAAAAATTAAATTGGCACTGAGGCGAAGGAGGGGAATCACATCAGGGCGCGGGCTTAACATGTGGCCGGACCAATCACTAACAGGGGGAAGGGGTCTTCACTCTAATCACCCGTGTTATCACACACACTCACACGCACACAGCAGGAAGAAAAAAAGTCGTGAACCACCACCAAGGATTGGCCTGCCGCCCTGGGCCCACAGCACCTGACAAGAAAGGGGAACACAATTAAAAAACAACCACAGTGTAACACATTTTAGAACCAAATGACATGCAAAATTAAGCAAATGCAACAGAAAATAAGCAATATGAAATCATGCAACTAAATAAACAAACAAATTAATGCAAACACAGAAAATGTATTTAACACAGCACAAGCCTTCTTGGCCAATTAGTCCATGCTTTGGCAGCCAAGCAGAAACGATGTGGTCCATGCAGTGGCTCATTCAACCAACAAGCCCAGGTCAGAACCGAACCGAGCAGAATGGAAGCTGAACAGACAGTGCATAAAGCTACACAGAGCCAAAACAGCAGCAGTCCTCCAAGGCGTGGTGGCGGAAAGCAGCCCAAGATCTGCCGCCTCTGAAAGAGGCAGAGGAGATTAATTAAAAAAATTAAGACATTAAAACAACAAAAAACACTCTGTTGGCATGGGCGCAGCCCCGGAAAGCATGCAAAGGAGAGTCTGAAATGCCGCGGCTCAAGTGTACCATGATCTACAACATAAACCATAGTCAGCTGGAAGCTGAGCAGAAGGCAATAAATAAAAGCAACCAACATACCTGAGCAGACTCTTAGCAGCACGCACCGCATCCACAGAGCAGTTGTTTTCCCCGCCTCAGCAGCCAGCCACGCTGCACGCAGAAGATTAGCCGTCACCGTAAACACGCCAAGATAAAAGGCTCTCGGGGGTGCTGCGAAGCAATTGTAGACAACTCAGGGCAGATGAGAGAAAGTGGAAGAAATCCCAACTTAAATCAGATCTGACTTCCCACCATGCTCTCCTATACACATTTTCATCCTATATGACTTTTGCAAAGACAGCCATCTTTGGACACTGCTGCACAAGACCCACGCAAGCTCCACAACATTTTGTCACTTTGTCAACTTCCTCGATTGAAAGATTAAACAAATCTGTCAGACATACACTCCCACCCCAACTCATATACTACACAGAATAGATTCCACTTCCCCTTCCCTTGCACAGTTTTCCAATCTCACAACTGAAGACATCCAGCAAGTCATCTCATCATGCAATCCTACCCCCTGCTCACTGGATCCAATCCCTTCTGCATTACTCCAGACTATCTCTCAAGACCTTCTCCCCTTTACCTCCACTATCATCAATAACTCCATATAATCTGGTCATGTACCAACAGCGTTCAAAAGAGCCAGGGTTCTACTCATCTTAAAGAAACCCTCTTGGATCCATCAGACATCAGCAACTACAGACCACTATCACTTCACTGTTTCCTTGCTAAAATTCTTGAACATGCTATTTATAACCAACTGTCTTTCTAACTTTTGCAGAATGACCTCCTAGACCCTAATCAATCTGGCTTCAAAGCAGCACATTCCACAAAGACTGCACTTTTGGCTGTCACAGAGAAGCTACATGCTTCAGCCAAGATGTCATTAGTCCTCATCCTCCTGGACCTTTCAGAAGCATTTGACATTGTCAACCACAGGACTCTCGTGTCCATCCTCAGGAGTCTTGGAATTTGTGGTTCAACATAGCAATGGCTTGCTTCCTAACTGGAAGGTCGTTCATGTCAGATCACATGGAAGGGATCCACATCTTCTCCATGCCATCTCTCCACCGGCGTTCACCAGGGCTCAGTTCTTGGTCCACTTCTGTTCTCCCTATATAATAGGTCCCTCTGTGATGTCATATCCTCACATGGGTTCACATACAGCTAAACAGATAACACTTAACTTGTTCTCTATTTTCCTCCCTCAGACTCTGATGTTTCTGCCCGGATCTCTGTATGTCTGGCAAGTATCTCCTCATGGATGGCAGCTAACCAATTGAAGCTTAATCCCAACAAGACTGAATTGCTGTTCATCCCAGCTGAACTCAGTGATCTCTTCTTCATTCACTGCACAAAAGCCTTGGAGTAACCATGGACAGGTGCCTGTCATTCTCTTCTTCAAAAAAGTGGCTGATTCAAAAATCAAGTGACGTGCAAAACTCAGTCGCTTGAGCCGTTCAAAAACAAGCAAAAAGGACCGAACTGCTTCCGAAGCTGTTCGCTCGTATTCAAACCACTCTGAATTTGCACAAAATTTTGAGCAGGTCCAAAACTTTTTCCAAGACTGCGAATACATTCCATTTACCTGCAAAAATATATTCAATTACCCTCGAACTAAAATTTGCTTGTACATTTGGCCATGATTGCTTACATGTGAGCAAGGCTTTAGTTTGTCATTTTGTTTATACTTCAACAAATAGACTGTTGTGGCTCTTTAAGATGGAACAAAGTAAGTCTTAACACTTTGCATCAGAATAAAGTCTCATTTTGTTTCATGCCTCAGGGCTTCTGTGTCACGATTAATATCACAAGTGCAAGACATCTGAAGCTATATCTGAAGAGAATACTTCTAAATCTGAAGAGGGGTACATTCATCACAAGATTATCAAACCGACCTGGAAATACAATGACAACTTTGTGAGATGTCTCATAAATTTACAAGTTTACAGCATCAGTAGTTGGGTTCATCTTAAGGTAGACCTTCAAATGTTATACAGTCATTGACAAAAGTCTTATTTAATATGTGGACAATCATGTATAAAAGCCCATATCTCACCAAGGTATTAACTGATTTATTCAATTATGACTTAAAATAACCCTCTGATGTACTGAATATTATGTGTAGCAGCAGTATTGGAAAAAAAATCTTCTAATCTTTACAGCTTCTTAAATATAAACATCCCCAATTTTGCCTGGACAAAAATCTTATCGCAAAGACTTAATTTCACTTTCAAGACTATATTTATTACAGAACAATAATCAAATGACCTTGTTAACTAAATATATAATATTGTAGCAAGTACAATATAATATTGAAAATTTAAAAGCATCACTTAAGGTTAGTAGTGTCTCTGCAAACATGGCCATGATCATACCAGACTCCCAGGTGCTTGTCATGATACATAATTATCATATTAAACAAATCGGACACCTTCAAGATGTTCAAATTACAAATAATAATGATTTTTAAGTGCTGCTAAAAATTCTTGAGGACCAAGACACTTGTAATCCATTTTTAATACACAAGTAAGCTATTTTAGAGGGCAGCTTGTTCATCAAATTGTCAGAAAACAGTCTGTTATCAACCCTATGGTGAGAAATCAGAGCCACCTGTGTGGTAGAGTGGTAACTTTCATCTAATTTCAATCATTCCGACTGCCTCAAAAACGGGGTGAGGCACATCCACACCAAATTTTGTGAGTTTTTACATTCAAATCTCTCATCAGGTCTCATCTCATGTACACGAGCTTTTGAGTCAGTGTGGAGATGTACGGTGCTCCAGAGTACATTGGACATGGAAACATTTTCTTAACAGTTGTATGAAAGATGTTGTTTCAGATTTAATTCCATCTTAAATGTGAGGAAAATGTGCTATATATCAGGAAGATGAGCTAAATATTTAAAAATGTGTCAGCTTAACATTTTCAGTCAAATTTTTACATTGGGCCCCCATAAGGAAGGCCCTGCAGCTGGTTGTGAGGATGGCAGAGAAAGCCAGTGGAATTATCAGAGACCTCACACAACCTTGACACCGCGTTTTCTCCCCTCTGCCCTCCGGAAAAAAATACAGGACACTAAAAACAAAACTAAAACTAACAGACTCAAGAACAGCATTTACCCACAAGCTGTTAAGAACCAACTCTGCCTTGACAGAGACCAGTACAGAGCAGCAAGAGCAAACCTCAGGAGAGGAATCAGCGCAACCGAGATGGACTACAAGAGGAAAGTGGAGAACCATCTGACTAACAACAACCTGAGACAAGTGTGGCAAGGTTTACAGCATCTAACCAACTATAAAGGCAACAGGTCAGAGGTGGCAAATGCTGACTGTATTTTTGGAAGAGCTGAACCACTTTTTCACCTGCTTTGAGACACAAAGGCTCCAACCTATCCCTCCCACCTGCTGGCCCACAAGCTCCCACCCGCTTGAGCTAAAAGAACACCAGGTGAGAGCAACTCTTAAGACTGTTAACCCACATAAAGCAGCAGGACCAGATGGAGTACTGGGCAAAGTACTAAAGGCCTGCACTGATGAACTGTCGGGGGTCCCGACAAGGATCTTTAGCACCTCCCTGGAACAGGCCATTGTACCACTATGCCTCAAAGCAGCAATCATCATCCCAGTATGCAAGGAATCCACCATCAGCAACCTCAGTGACTACAGACTGGTTGCATTAATGCCTGTAGTCAAATGTTTTGAGAGGCTTGTTCTTCACCACCTCAGGTCCTGCATGCCTCCGGACTTCGACCAGCGTCAGTTTGCTTATAAAGCAAACAGATCATCAGCTGATATGGTCTCTCATGCTCTCTACACTACAGAAAGCCGCACAGAGAAACAGGGGAATTAGGTCAGGATGCATTTTGTGGACTTTAGTTTGGCGTTTAACACCATACTGCCAAACATTCTCATCAGAAAGCTGACTGACCTGGACTTCCCTTCTCTCACCTGTGAGTGGATCTACAGTTTCCTGATGGACCGCCCACAATCAGTGAGGATTGGAAAACATGCATCTTCACCAATAACACTCAGCACGGACTCTGCTCAGGGCTGCGTGCTGAGCCTCTCTCTGTATGCTTTGTATACATCTGACTGCATCCCCTCCCACCACTCAAACATAATTGTCAAGTTCGTAGATGATACCAATGTGGTGGGTCCCATTTCTGGCGGGGACGAAACAGCGTACAGGGAGGAGGTCCAGGGACTCGCAGCCTGGTGTTCAGCAAAGAACCTTCTGCTGAACACCAGTAAAACCAATGAGATGGTACTGAACTGGAGGAAGAGAAGAGCAGACCCCACTCCACTGCAGACAGATGGAGTCTGTGTAGAACAAGTCTCCTCCTTTAAGTTTCTTGGCGTGCATGTGGCTGGTGACCTCTTGTGGCATAGAAAAATGGCCGCTGTGGTTGGCAAGGCTCAGCAGAGTCTGCATTTTTTAAGACTTTTTTTAAGAAAATGAAACCTGGAGGTCAAACTGCTGCAGACTTTTTATTGTTCCACAGTGGAGAGCATACTAACGTACTGCATCAAGGTGGGGTACGCCAGCTGCACAGCTAAAGATAAAGATAAAGAGATCTTCATTTTATTGTTGCATGAACAATAAAGTTTAGCAACTCTCTGTTTAGCAGCAATTATAAAAAAGTACACAAAATACAACTAAGGTAACTACACTAAGCTATATATATGCATATACCTACATACACACATAAATATATATACAGTGGGGCAAAAAAGTATTTAGTCAGCCACCAATTGTGCAAGTTCTCCCACTTAAAAGATGAGAGAG
>JBCNYH010033216.1:0-12296 GCA_039654325.1 Tandanus tandanus | reverse complement strand
GAATACACTGGTAGGTGAGGAGGGAGACCTTGTATTCTATCCTGAGTGGGATGGGGAGCCAGTGAAGAGTCTTCAGGTACAAGCCTGTATGCGTGTCAGACAGCCTGCAGTGGATCAGGCATTCTTTCTTATTGACCATCTTGAGGGAGAGGCTAGGGAGGAGATCAAGTATTGTTCTAGTGCTGAACGAGGTGACCCAGCTACTGTTCTAGCTATTTTAAAATAATTGTATGGTGGCGCACCATCTTATGTTACCTTACAGCAAGCATTTTTCTCTAGACATTAACAGGAAGGGGAATCTTTACAGGAATTTTCCTTGGCTCTTATGGCCTTGATGGAGCAGGTGAGACAGTGTGCCCCTGATGGCGTGTCCAATGCACAGATGTTACTCCATAACCAGTTCGTTGAGCATGTGTTAGACAGTGCTTTGCATAGGGAGCTGAAGCAGCTCCTTCGTCGCCAGCCCATGGCCTCTTTGCTGGATGTGCGAAAGGAAGCCATTAGGTGGGAATGGGAGGGCTCTCAAGGGGGAACTAGGAATCGTAGTTTCTCTCTGCCCTCTGCCTATGGTTTACAATATGGCATGCAGGGTGGTCATTGTCCAGCTTCTCCAGCTAGTTTTTCTGGTACTGAATTGACCGAAGTTAAAGAACTGTTGAGACGGCAGCAAGAGCAGCTCACTCAGCTCACTCGAACGGTGGCTTAATTGCAAAATCCTCTATCAAACTGGCGCTCGCGTCAAGTTAGTGTAATTTGCCATCGTTGCCAGCAGTCAGCTCATTTTGGTAGGGAGTGTGATAGAGAGCGGGTTCTTCCCGTGCTCATGCTAGTTCGGCTACTGTTCCAGCAGCTGATGTAGCCGTGGTTTTAAACCATCCTCAATTGTCGGAAAACTAAAACCCACTGTGCCTCTGAGCCACGGTTCAGGTGGGGTGTCTTATGGCTCACAGCCTGTTGAGTTTAATGTTGTCTTGCCCCCATATTGATGTATTGATTGGCGGGGTCTCAGTACCCTGCTTGAGCTTTTTCCTGCAACAGTTTGAGCCTTGGGGCCCTGAACGTCTGCGGTCTTGTCAATGGCTACAGCTTCGGGCAGCAAACAGGCTGGCAATCCCATATATTGACTACCTGGAGTTGAACGTGCAGTTGTGTGGTAAAGTGATCCCACGTTGTGGGATCCTGGTAGTGAAAGATCACCCTGGTGCTTTACCCTCTATCCCCGGTGTTCTGGGGGTGAATGTTATTTTTCGCTCTTACCAGGAATTGTTTGGGGCTCATGGCACTTCATTCTTTGATTCACCTTTAGTTTTAGAGGTTTCCGGCCCTGTTACACAGGCCTTACAGCAGTGTCACCAGTCCTCAGTTCAGTCCCCTAGCATTACTACTGGCTCTGTTTGGGTGCGAGGTA
The DNA here is from genome assembly GCA_039654325.1 of Tandanus tandanus. NCBI lineage: Eukaryota > Metazoa > Chordata > Actinopteri > Siluriformes > Plotosidae > Tandanus > Tandanus tandanus. The sequence continues at coordinate 10,888 of JBCNYH010033216.1, read as the reverse complement.
GGCGGGCAGTACATATACCTGCAGGAATGATGAAATTTGTTTCATGTACTTGTTCCGACCAGTTTTCTACTCAGGCAGTCCTATTTGAACCACCAGAGTCTGGCCTACCAGCTGGCCTTTTGGCTTCATCTTGTCTTGTTCAAGTTGTTCGAGGTACAGCATATATCCCAGTGGTTAATGTGGGGGCCACGGAAGTACTGCTTTATCCTCGGACAGGCCTTGGCTCATTAGGTAAGTTCCAGATTATCAGCTTACCTCCAGGTGTTACTGAGATAAGGTCCACCTCTGCTCAGGTAGTTGCAGGCTCAGAAGAGGACAGGCTGGCTTCCATGGACTTGTCGGTGTTGTCAGAACATGAGCAGGGAGAGGTAAAAGGCTTACTGCAGAAATATCAGTCCGTCTTTTCAGCTCATGATGCTGATTTAGGGTGTACCAACCTCATCTGTCATGATATCCCCCTGTTGGATGATATCCCTGTTCGGCAGAGGTACCATCATATTCCCCCATCAGAATATCGTCAGAGGTCGTAAAGGCCCATATTAATCAGCTCCTTGAGTCACACGTAATTCAAGAGAGTAGTAGTCCTTATGCTTCTCCCACTGTATTTGCTAAGAAGAAGGATGGTATGATGCGTATGTGTGTTGATTACCACCTTCTTAATAGTAAGACCAGGAAGGACGCCTTCCCCTTGCCTCGCATTGAGGAGAGCTTAGACACCTTATCAGGGGCCCGCTGGCTTTCCACTTTAGATCTGGCCAGCGGGTATAATCAGGTCCCTATGTCAGAGGTGGACAAGCCCAAAACTGCTTTTTGTACACCTTTTGGCCTCTTCGAGTGGAACAGGATGCCGTTTGGGCTGTGCAATGCCCCAAGCACTTTCCAACGCTTAATGCCGAGGATGTTTGGGGATCAGCATTGTCAGTCCTTGCTCCTGTATCTCGATGATGTCATAGTATACTCCTCCTCTGTTTCTCAACATCTTCAGTGGCTGGAGGTTGTACTCCATCGACTTCTGACTGAAGGGCTGAAGCTGAAGTTGGAGAAGTGTGCTTTTTTTTAGACCTGAAGTTAGTTACTTGGGGCATGTCATCTCTCAGAAAGGTGTTTCCATGGATCCCTCTAAAGTAGAGGCAGTAGCTAAGTGGAGACGTCCTTCCCAGGTGTAAGAGCTCCAAACTTTTTTGGGGTTTGCAAGTTATTATAGATGCTTTGTGAAGGGCTTTGCCACATTGGCTGCTCTGTTGCATAAGTTGGTAGCTGAGCTTTCTGGTACCACGGCAAAACGAGGTTTAGGAAGGGCTTTGGGTGAGGCTTGGACATCGCAGTGTGAGGAAAGTTTTGAGGCTCTTAAGAGGAAGTTGGTGTCTGCCCCCGTGCTTGCTTATGCCGACTTCTCTCATTCTTTTATTCTGGAGGTGGATGCAAGCCACGATGGGTTTGGAGCAGCCCTGTCCCAGGAGCAGGGTGGTAGCAGGGGTCTGAGGCCCACTGAGTGCAATATGATTAATTATAGTTAGATGAAACTGGAATTTCTTGCACTCAAGTGGGCCATGACTGAAACATTTAGGGAGTACCTACTGGGGCATAAGTCTACAGTTTTCACTGATAATAATCCACTTAGCTACCTGCATTCTGCTAAACTGGGTGGGCTGCGCATCTTGCTGCTTTTGACTTCGAAATTAAGTACAAGTCTGGCCGTAGCAATAAAAATGCAGATGCCCTGTCCTGGCAGTATCATTCTGCCTCCAGTCTAGCGAAATGTTTCATCCTAGGCTCCTCTGTTCCAGTAGCCCTCCAATCGTCTCCCCTCCCAGGGCCCACGGTGACAGCAGTTCAGTCCGTGGTGACAGCCTTTCTTGCACATACTCTCTCTGAACTTTGTTCCCTACAGGAGGTTGATCCCATCCTGAAGGATGTTATGAAGTTTTGGAAGAGGAGGATTCCACCTACAGTGGAGGAAGGGCATCAAGTTCCTCGACCAGCCATGGCATTACTGCGTCAATGGGGTTGTTTAGTAGAGGATGGTGGGGTGTTGTACAGGAGGGTGTTTCGATCAGATGGTGGTGAGCCGTATTTTCAACTTCTCCTGCCCGTGTCCTTGAAGCAACAGGTTTTGACACAGCTGCACCAGAAACATGGCCACCAGGGTGTGGAGTGTACCACTGAGCTGGTAAGACATCGTTGTTACTGGCCAGGGATGTGTGATGACATCACACAGTGGTGCCAGGAGTGTGAGCACTGCCAGGTGGCCAAGGATTCGGGGTCGGGACCGCATAGTTTTATGAGCCATTTGCTAGCCTCCAGGCCCAATGAGATTGTGGCTATAGATTTTACTTTGCTAAAGCCATGTGGGATTGATTTAGAACATGTGCTTGTCACTACAGATGTGTTCAGTAAATATACAGTTGCTGTTCCCACTCGTGACCAGCGGGCTGTCACAGTAGCTCAGGTTTTAGTAAATGAGTGGTTCTATCGGTTCGGTGTGCCAGGCTGTATTCATTCTGATCAGGGGAGGAGTTTTGAAGGTTCCTTAATACAGCAGCTATATGCCCTGTATGGGGTAGCTAAATCCTGCACTACCCCATACCATCCAGCAGGGAACGGGCAGTGTGAACGTTTCAATAGGACCCTTCATAACCTCTTGTGGACTCTGCCTTCAACACGTAAACGGGATTGGGCTTCGTGTCTTCCGCATGTGCTGTTTTGTTATAATACCACACCCCATCAGGGGACTGGTGAATCACCATTTTTTTTAATGTTGGGAGGGGAGCCTCAGCTTCCCATTGACTTTCTCTTGGGTGGAGTTCCTAATCCGGTGTCAGGTGTAGTACAGGACTGGCTGGTTGAACATCAGGCCAGGCTTCAGGTGGCTTTTGAAGGTGCTTGTGCTTGGTTAGCTGTGGCTGCAGGGCACTGAAAAGAAAGACATGACGAACGAGTCTAAGATGTACCCCTGCACGTAGGCCAGTTGGTGTATCTTCGGGATTATAGTGTCTGGGGTCGTCATAAGATTGAGGATGTATGGACTTCTGTTGTCCATCAGGTGCTCAAGGCACCCCGGGGTGAGGGCTCTGTTTATACCATAGCTCCAGTGAATGACTTGTAAAGGGTTAAGTGTGTTCATCAGGACATGCTGAAAGCTTGTATTCCATTTACGTCCCCTATCTTGCCCTCTCAGGCTCAGTTTCTGGCATAGAGTGTGGCATATCTGATGATCTGTCTAGTGAGGGTGACCTATGGCTTGTGGTCCCTGGAGTGGCCCCTGTTGAGACAGCACCATTCTCAGGGGACCCTACTATGTCTCAAGATGAAACTCTTATAGAACCTGAACCAAGTTCATGCCAACTGGTGGTTCAGGAGGCCAGCCCATTAGGCTCAACACCTCAGGTGCCTGTGCAGTCTTGTTCTGATCAGTCTGTTTTGCGCCACAGTAAGTGCACCACTGCGGGACAGCATTCTAATGTCCACCACCTTCCACAGGCTGTTTGTCTCAGCAGGCGATGGAATGGGGAACCTAGTGGTTCCAGTTTCCAATGCTCAGTCTGCTCTTTTTAGGGCCTGTAGTTAATGCGTCCTAATCATCGGGGCGACGATTCAAAAAGCGGGGGCAGATTGTAGCAGGATGAGTTTCTGCTCCTACTAATTGTTAATTGGCAGGCAGCCAATAATGTCGTAAGTGCATGTACTATAAAAACGTCCAACAGCTTGTCCCATCTCGATTGCCATAGTCATCTATTTCCGGCTTCCTGTTTGTTGGCTGCGACGGGAGATGTGTTTACTTATCGCTGCCTGGTTGTTATATGCGCACACCCTGGATGTTCATGGTATGTCGCTATTTGTGAGGATTTTGCATCGTGTTATTGGTGTTTTGATAGTAAACAACTGCTTTGGCTTCAGGTTGTTCTGTGTCATAACTGCGCAGCTACCCCGTTGATCCTGTGTCTGTTAAACGCTGCTGACGTGGTATGTTAAAATGCTCTCTATCACCGCTGCCTTTAGTGGGGACCCTGCTGTTTTGCTTTATGTTGGTTTTGCTTCCTGCTTCATCTGTCCAACTGTTGCTACCGCCGCTCCAGTTCTGCTACGGGTTTTGCTGTGGTTGCTTGGGTCTGGCGGGGTGATTATTAACTGCTGCGCTCACGTGTGCTTAATCTGATCTCTTCCTTTTTTCATATTTTTTGTGTGTATGTATGGATGTTAGTGATTTGTTTGTTTATTTTATTTTATTTCATTATATGCATGAAAGTTGTTATTGTGTTTTATATTGTTAATGTAATATAATTTATTGTTTAATAAATATTGTTTGAGGATTGAAACTTTGTCTGCTTGAGCAGTGTTATTTACCTATGTGCCTGGTTTATCCGTAAGGGGTATCCATATTCCCTGGGTGAAATTCCCAGGGTGGCATCATCGGATTATTGAGAGGTTTCATCCACCTCAATATTATTAGTTTAAAGTTATTTACTGCTTTAAATGTTGTTAGAAAACTTATTCCTTTGTCATCCACTCTCCTCTTTGTCCGTCTCCAGATCCGTCCCTCACTGTCACCAAGCTTGGCAGAGGCTTCAACAAAGGAACAGTACACGGGAATGTATACAAGATGTGTTTATTAAAGCCTTCTGAAAATACAGTCAAAATCAGCAGTATTTATACATCAGGTTCAGACACAGTATCTTTTCACAGAACAGCAGTCTCAAAGGAACCACCATATATGGAATGTGTGTACGTGCAGAACATGGGAGTTCATGCAATGCGAGCAACGGCCTTGCTGATAAAGAGAAACAGAATGTCCTGATGCAGCAAGAGCAGACAATCAAACCCCCCCCCCCCCCATGTTCATGCGCCAAGACAGCAGAGGCGGTACCTCCGTGCTCGCAGGCATACAGGTGGAACGGCTTTTGGTAATTAGACAGTCCCAGAGCCAGCGCTGAACATATGGCACTGTATAGGGCCTATGAGGGGACTGTCTAATTACCAAAAGGCATTTGCCGCCCTGAGAGAGTTCAAGTCCCAGATACTTTACATTGTCTTTGCAAGATTGCAGCTTTGACTTTGACACTCTGAAACCCTTCGTTGTAATATGTGCGAAGAGGCGGAGAGAGACCTGCTCACAGAGGTCCTCAGACATAGTTGAGACCAGAAGATCATCCGTGTACTGCAAGACAACAGAATCAGTGGGGAGAGTCAGATCACACAATACATCTCTTACCACCGCTGCAAAGATGGCGGGTGAGTCAATGAAGCCCTGGGGAAGGCGTTTCCAGGTATACTGTTTACCCCTGTGAGTGAAGGCAAAGAGAGTCTGAGTCTGCTCTTCCACAGGACCACTGAAAAAGGCAGAGCATGAGTCAATTACAGAGAAATGAGAATGATGTCACGGGATGGATACCATCCTCAAGGCCACATCAGGTACAACAGGTGCAGCAGTACTAATATTTGCAATTCTGAGGAGGAGGAGGAGGAGGAGGGGAAAACATGTGTCTGACAGATCTTTCATCCGCCTATTTCTTTCTACAGTCTCTTTCCCAGTGTCCCTCTTAATCACAGTAACAACATGCACCCGGGCGACAGGGATTAGGATTACCTTGGCCCCTAGCCCGTTTTATTCTTCTACCTCTCTCTGTGGACCTGCGGGTATTGTCCGCCACAGGCTACTTGTCTACTTTCTAGAATACCATCACCCTCCATAGTTCTAACTCTCTTCCCCAGCGTTTTGACAGGCATGTTATTACGGTCTGAAAGCTGATATTTTTGGGGATTTTTGTACCTCTGGGCGGCAATTATTCATAAAAGTGGTCGTAAAAAGGGGGTTTGCTTCCCTTTCTTCCAATATCATGCCTCCCAACAATGTCCAGGTATCCCTAAACCAGTTGTAGAACTTAGAAGTACTCTCACCTTTCTCTTGTTTACAATTAGTTACCTGTGAAAGGTCTCGGTTGGATTGTTGACGGGCTAGTAAGTATCTAGTAAGTTGCTCTTTTAAATCATTAATTGCTCGAACTGTGTGTTGCCAATAAAACTCATATTCTTTTCTCTTTTTTTTCTGTCCCCATCCTGTTTCCCTGTCTTCCCCTTGCTCAGCCTTGGTCTTAGTTATAACTATAATCCGTGCCCACCAGTTGACAGTGGCGCAATGTTTTAATTAGCATCTCCACAAGGTTCAGTGGGAGCACTTTGATAATGTTCTTAAGCGAGCTCAATGAGGGCGGATCGATTTCCGGTCCCTTGGGGTCCATTGACCACACAAAGGCATTACTTCGTGGTGGGGGATCAGGTCGCGAACCTGCATCTAGTCCCACACTATCTGGGTTATCCCAGTCGTCATCATCCACCTCGTCAGTGTCCTCAGGATCACCTCCTCGGAGACGGGGTTCTCTGCGTCCGGGCGGGTCTTTCCTAGTGGAGGAACACCCTTTGACCAGAGTTTTCACTACTCGCGCAGTAGTATCACTCTCTGGGGGTGAGCACGCATTAAGAGGAGAAGGACCTCCAGATACAGAGGGACAACTTACAAATGGATTGTTATTGCTTAGAGTGTCACTGTTTAGTTTAGGGTATAACCCTTGGGCGTTTGGCGCAGATGGCGACGTACCGCCGTTGTTAGACGGTGGTGGAGCACATGCAGACAAAGGCAATTTTGGTTTAGTTTCAGAAGTCACCTTTGGAATCGACTTAAGTTCTTTCTTTTTCTGTCCCCCCCCAGTCAAGTCCAGCAAAATTCCATAGATTCCATAACACAGATCAACAGTAAATAAATAACTGAATCAAATTACCAAGAGGAGACTTATACCCATAAACCTCCCCTTGGAAAAGCAAATTTGTTTGGCACAACACTGCAACCAGACTGCCATTCAGCTTGCTATGATGCTGGACAGGACAGGTTTAAAAAAAAAAAAAAGAAAAAAAAAGAAAAAAAAAAAAAAGTTCTTTCTTTGAATTATTAAGGCCGTTATATTTATCCCATACTGTCTTCATCTCAACCCACTTAATGTAACTTTGGGTCATGTAATCATAATCCCATCCAGGATCTCTCATTCCTTCAAAAATTTGATAATGCGCTGAGGCCAGGTACTCAGATTTGAACGTTCCTCCTCGAGGATAGGTTAGTAATTGGGGCTGAGGTTCAGTCCAGCTAGCTAAATTGTCCAGCCATGGTGTAGTATAAAAAGTCAATCCACATTTATTCATCCAGTCCCGAGGAGCTTCCTCCGGATCTGGCTTTGGATATTTATTGGAGGAATTCCCCATGTTTTAGGTATTCACCGCAATAGGCAATATAAAAAGATCAACATATACCCTTGAGAAGGACCAGATAGGATGAGAAAGAGCAGGAAACCACACGAGAAATTCTTTTGCCGTTTACGACGCGCGCGCGTATTAGAAGGTTTTCCCCAAACCTCCTTAGTTAGATCTGGCCTCTTACCAGAGTCTATTTCTTAGTCGGATCTGGACTTGAACCAGAATCCTCATCACCCGGGATTTAACCAGGTGGATAGTAATAAGCTTTCTACCAGATTTGCGGATCTCACCAACCAGGAAGACTGCTTTCAATTCTAACAATATAACCAAGGTATTAAATCAGCAGTGCTTACCTGATCAATGAGATCTCGGACGAGCCCCCAAAACTGTTAGAAAACTTATTCCTTTATCATCCACTCTCCTCTCCGTCCGTCTCCAGATCCATCCCTCACCGTCACCAAGCTTGGGAGAGGCTTCAACAAAGGAACAGTACACGGGAATGTATACAAGATTTGATTATTAAAGCTTTCTGAAAATATAGTCAAAATCAGCAATATTTATACATCAAGTTCAGACACAGTATATTTTCACAGAACAGCAGTCTCAAAGGAACCACCATATATGGAATGTGTGTATGTGCAGAACACGGGAGTTCATGCAAGGCGAGCAACGGCCTTGCTGATAAAGAGAAACAGAATGTTCTGATGCAGCAAGAGTGGACAATCAAGGTGACATATTTCACAGAGGAAGATTACAAGTACAGTGTAGCTTATATCAGGTCCAAACAAAACAGTCTTAATGCTGAAACTCAGATAATCATTTATCACAAAATATCCCAACAAATGTGGTGCGTAAATGTTTCTGCTTTTATGTCTGCTGCTAAACAAAAGCAGATGGCTTAGGAAAGGGTAGCCTGTAGGTGGACTTCAATACAGTCACTTGACCAGGTGTTGCCCCTGGTTACAACAGCATGTTCCCATACTGGAGTACACACAAACAGTTTACCATGCCAAAGGATGCAGGCTGATGCAATAGCTCTCTCTAATTACTTTCATAGTCTTGCCCTCGCTGCACAGCAGAGATACTTTCAGAAATTTGCTTTGTGTGACGGAATTGATCCTTACCAAACATGTCTCCACTGCCGGCGCAGTGTTTTCTCATTGGCTTCCCAGTCGTGACTCATATTGCAGAATATCTATAGCTAATCACATTTATAGGAGTTTGACACATTTACAGTTATACATTTACATTAAACAGTGAGGCCGGAATAGGAACTCAGAATACTTTTTCTCACTAAACATAGAATATTAAATGTGAAAATACTTTGCTTCATCTAATAATACTATTTTGGTTTTGTCTTGTTTTTGTTGTGATATACTAGTTAAAGGCTGAATCTCATTTGGGCTATAATGGCCGACGATTATCAATTCTTAGGTCGGGAACGAGCATGAGGGTTCTGCGACCGATATCATCGACCATATGTGTCACTGACAGTCAGCAAGTAATCCACCTGTTGTGGACAATCATCCCATTTTCTGAAACCTGTTTCCAAATGTTGGATGATTACACACGATAATCTAATCAGTGACTGTCGCCAACTATCTGCGATTGTATTGCTGACAGTCCGAGACTGTTGTGGTCAATCACATATAGTTGCAGATAGTTGGGGACGTTGTTGCAGACAGTCTCAGACCTAGTTGCCAACCATCAGAGATTTTCATCTGAGCCCCTAAAGGGACATGGTAAAAAAAAATAAAATGAAACATTACTAGTGAGCACGAGATACTTTCTTGTGCGCACCAGAAAGTATCTTGTGAGCACCAGAAAGTATCTCATGCACACCAGAAAGTATCTCGTGGGCACCAGAAAGTATCTCGTGCGCACCAGAAAGTATCTTGTGAGCACCAGAAAGTATTGCATGCGCGCATGATGTCTGGGAGACCGTCCACTGCATTTCGGTTTGTGTTTGTGTGTGAAAATGACAGGAGTTAGTTCGGCTATATTTTAACCTGGGACTTCATTATAAGGACATTGCTGCTTTACTTGCAAGTCGTCACAGTCATGTTGTGTCTGAAAGACATTTAAAACGAATTTTGAAGTCTTGTAGTCTGTTTCAGTGCAAGGGATACATCACTTGGGATCACGTAGTTTATTTCATTCATGAACAGTTACAAACATCTGGCCAACTCTGTGGGTATAGGTGGATGTACACAAAATGCAAGGATAATGGATTACACATCAAGAAAGAAGAGGTACGCTTGATTCTAAAAGAACTTGACCCGAGGGGTGTTGAACTCAGAGGAAGGAGACGGCTCCATTGCCGAAGCTATTTTGCAAAAGGGCCCAATTATATTTGGCACTTGGACTCTTATGACAAACTGAAGCCATTTGGTATCTATATCAATGGCTGCATTTAGTATCTGTATCGATGGCTGCATCCCGGAAAAATATCTGGATGAATGCATTTACCACCAGCATTGACCCAAAAATCATCGGAGGCTACTACATGGAGGCAATCCAGAGATTAAGTGGTTGTCCAAGGATTGTCAGAGGCAACCGGGGCACAGAGAATGTTAAAGTCAGAGACATTCAGCGTTTTCTCCGTCGCAACATTCACAACGGCTCCTGCATTGACAGCTACATTGAAGGGGCAATCAAATCAGCGAATAGAGAGTTGGTAGGGCTTCCTCAGAAGGGAATCAATGGAATTCTACATTTCTCTGTTTAATGATCTGAAGGACCATGGCTTGTTCGATGGTGCATATTTGGACAGAAGTCTAATTCAGTTCTGCTTCATGGGAATCATTCAGGTACAAATATATCATATTGTTATGTTAAACCTACTTTCATCTTAAATTGTGTCCCACAAATGTTTTTCTGTTGTTGTTACATTTTCCAATGAGCAACTGTCCACCTGTCTTAATCACTGTCATCGATGTGGTGTTCTACAATAATTATTCATAATGAAACGCGAAAATGGCTCTAACAGGGTTTTTTGAGCATGGAGGCGCCGCGCACCGGTCTGCCAGATCGTCACATCATTTCATTGTTTGTGTTCACAAGCACAACAGTAGGCCTAATGCGTTTTTTAGATGAGGTTACCAGAAATTTACATAAATAAACAAAATATCGCAAAGCAGAGAGCAGGATCAACAATGAAAATACGAACGAAATAACAGCAACGTCTCTCTGCTCTTCGATATTTTGTTTATTTTCCTATCATTTCTCTTTACTTCATCAGAAAAGTCAGCATTTAACATGATTTATTTCAAAACTTATCTAAGGCCCACATGAGAATTACAAATTACATATCAATTAACTTATTTTCTTACTTTCTAATATACCGTTATTCCAGGAAGAATTAGATGAGACCATCCATGTGTGGGATTCACATGTCATCAGACCATCGAAGAATGACAGGGTACCCAGTGGTCGACCTCGAATCATGTACATGTTCCCAGAACTCTACGCAAGTGATGACCACATTTCCCCAGTGGACAGAGCTGATGTACAGTTGTGTCAGAGTAACTGCACATTTCGACCAGCAGTGCCATGTGACACAGACATCTACAACATCTGCAACATTCTGATGGTGGAGTCACAGCTGCATCTTCCAGCTGATGCTTATCAAGCATTGGATTTGTACCTG
>JBCNYH010033171.1:0-12299 GCA_039654325.1 Tandanus tandanus | reverse complement strand
AATAACGCATAATGACATGGGAACAATTGTTTTCAAACTGTTGCAGTGTTTTAATAAGGTAAGGGGCAGTGAGTGTGCTTGTGAACATATATATATATATATATATATATATATATATATATAAAAATGTTCATAAATCGCGCCAATACTCGAACCACTTCCTGAACCAGCGAGGCTTCGAACGTCATCAGTGACATCACTCGCCCCAAACAATAAAAGCGTCGATACGCGCTTCACTGAACACTTCCAGGATTTCTCGACACACGCTCCAACGCATCGGCACAGTACGGCCCATCACTAGTGGCAACAGCACTCGGTCATGATTTTACATGCTGCTGGCGAAATAATCCTGCTGTAAACCTTCCACAAGAACTTTGCTGAAAGTACTTGGACCTTCGAGACTGGTTTCTGGACTCTTACCTTGTTTCTTGACTTCTGTTTGCCCATCTTGAGCTATTGCTTGTCTGACCACGATTTAGGACTGCCCCAAAGGCCTTTTGACAGTTTGACCATTGTGTATTCTCTTTTGTTTTCTTTGTCATGCCACAATATTCTTGTGTGAATCTTCTGAGCTGTTGGTGTTATATTTACTTATGTTTCTTGACTTGATTGAGTGAGAATCACTCCTTTCATTCTCTGACCTCTTATGTTGAAGCATTTTCTACAATAAATCCTCTGTGCCTTATTCACCTTGATCATCGTGTGCTTGGTTCTGATAGCATGGCCTAGTCAAGTAATAGTGTTGAGGAGCTTCATGGCAATATAGGTCACTTAGCTAACAAAGTCTCCATTCAGAAAGCAAGTCTGCGAGAGATGGGAGCCACACTTTCTCAACTCATCAAGAGTGTAAAAGAACTCTGATCAGCTCCAGCAACTACCTTAGCAGTTGGGTCTGAAGAACCCATAGAGACCACCTATGCTAACTGGACATTACCAGCACCTGTAATAACAGCTCCCATCCACCTGGCGCCTCCACCTCCATTCTCCGGTGAGCTCAATGCATGTTGTGGCTTTGTGACCCAATGTTTTTTAATTTTTGAACTACAGGCTGGGCAATTTCCAACTGAAATAGCTAAGGTGGTTTATGTAATCACTTGGCTGACTGGTCGCACTTTAGACTGGGCAGCTACTCTTTGGAATCGACAGCACCCTGACTGTCTCACAGCAGCTCAGTTCTTGGCAGCACTAACTGGAGTTTTTGACCATGGAATAAACCAGCGAGAGGCAGCTCAATGCCTTTTTACCTTGTCCCTGGGGTCAATATCAGTAGCTGAGTAAGCCATAGAATTCAGAACTCTAGCGGTCGAGAGCCGTTGGGAGAATGAAATGCTAACCACTGCCTTTTTACACAGTTTAGTGATTACCAAGGTCTGCGGGACTCACTCAAAGACTTGTAAATCAAGACTGGGGCCAAGACCTGGACGACCTCATCTCATTAGCCACCTTACTGGATGCACGACTTTGAGAAAGACATTGAGAAAGGAGGCACTCCCACCCTTCCCGATTGCCTTAGACCAACCCCGTGAGGTACAACACTCTGCCCGCTCCACAGACACTAGGTGAACTTCAGACTGAGGAACCAATGCAGTCAGGCCGACCTCACCTGACACCAGAGGAATGACTTTGCCGGATTCAGGGGGGTGGGGGGGTGGGGGGCTATGTCTATACTGTGAAGGACGTGCCCACAAGGACCCGGGGGTGTCCTGGTGAGTGGTACACCCACCTCGGCCCCCAGGTCTCGTTGTTCACTCCCTGTTACACTATTTTGGTCAAGTCCTCCTGAGCCACGGATCCCCATACAGACACGGGTAGACTCAGGAGCTGCTGCCAAGCTCCTGGACTTGATCCTTGCCCAACAACATCAGATCCTCTTTCAGATTCAGGTTCCTTTGGGAACCAGGGTATTGGAGTACATTACTGTATATTGGAGTGACATTTACACTAGCAGACCTCAGAGGAGAGCCAGTGAAATTATCAGGGACCCCACACACCCTGGACACCCCCTTTTCTCCCCTCCGGAAAAAGGTACAGGACAGTAAAAACAGAAAGTAACAGACTCAAGAACAGTTTTAACCCACAAGCTGTTAAACGTGCAACCCCACCACCACCACCATCAGACACACTGACTGAATAACCATCATTCAGACCATCTTCCTGGACAGTGCAATACTCAAATTTTACTCTTTAAGTGCAATACTCATGTGCAAGTGCAATACTCAAATTTAAGTGTTTAAGTGCAATAATCATATTTAGAGCAGGTCTCGAACATCATATAACATTTTAGCATCATGCACCTTATGATTAAAAAGCTCTACCTCTTAACCTGTGTATACTATGCACATATCCTGCACCCTTCTGTCTATGTGTGTATATGTGGATAGATGTATATGTGTTTGCATATATAAGATATATGTATGTATGTGTCTATATGTGTACATATAGGTATGTGTATATATGTGTATGTAGGTATATGCACATATATAGCTTAGTGTAATTACCATGCAATAATTGACAATAAAGATCCCTTTATCTCTTTATCTTTATTACGAGTTCCCTCACTATGACTATCCTGTTGAAGCACACAGAGCCCATTCAATTCTATCTCATTGGCACCCCTCTGGATCCCATTGTTCTAAGCCATCGTTGGTTTAACTATTATCAACCATCTTTTCACTGGGCATCTGGCACCCTAACCTCCTGGGGTGCAACCTGTCAGGACCATCTTGAAGAACCTATGCAAATCCCCTCAATGGTGGGCTCAATTCCTGTTTCTGTCGATACTGCTTCTGCACACTCTGCTACATCCTGACTCCTGCAGAGACTATGTATTCTGCAGTGTCTGCCACCTCCGCTGGGGTGTCAGCTGCCCCCTTGTGTTCTACCGCAACCCCTGAAGCCTCCACACTTGATCTGTCCTTGGTGACATCTGAGAACCACGACCTGGCCGTCTTCAGTAAGGACAAGGCAACGTCTCTGCCTCCCCATCATGCCTATGACTGCGTTATTGACCTTCTGCCTGGTACCACACCCCATCGTGGTTGATTATACTCTTTATCACAACCTGAAATTAAAGCCATGGATAACTACATTCAAGAGCCACTGCAACATGGACTGATTAATCCCTCTACCTCACCAGCCGAAGCCAGCTTTTTCTTCGTGAGGAAGAAGGATGGGGGACTGCGTCCATGTATCTATTACCGAGGCTTTAACAAGATCACAATAAAGAACAAGTACCCCCTGCCACTCATGAATTCAGCCTTTGAACACCTTGAAGGGGCAAACTACTTCACAAAATTTGATTTACAAGATGCCTATCATCTGGTGCAGATTCGCAGGGGAGATGAATGGAAGACGGCATTCATCACCCGTAAAGGTCACTAAGAATATTTGGTAATGCCTTTTAGACTTCCTAATAAACCCTCTGTTTTCCAAGCACTAATTAATGATGTTCAAGGGGATCTTCTTCACCACTGTCTCTATCAAATTAGAAAAAAGTGAGTTTCATGCCACTTCAACATCTTTTTTAGGCTTCATTGTAAACCAACAAGGCATTACTATGGACCCTGCTGAGGTTCATGCTGTGTTGGACTGGCCATCTCCCAGTACTGTTAAACAGCTGCAGAGGTTCCTTGGTTTCTCAAACTTTTATAGAGCCTTCATTCAGAACTAACGTTCTCTGGCTGCTCTCTTAACTTCCCTCCTTCAGGGGGCTTCAAAAACCATATCCTGGGCTGCAGTGGCCCAAAAGGCTTTTGAAAACTTAAACTCGATTCACCTCAGCTCTCGTTCTGACTCACCCAGACCCAAAACTCCCCTTTGTGGTAGAGGTGGATGTCTCCGATGCTGGGGTGGGTGCTGTTTTTCCCCAACGGAGCAAGAAAGACAACCAGTTGCACCCCTGTGCCTTCAACTTCAAACACCTAACACCTTGTGAGGGCCAATACGATGTGGGGAATATGCTCAAGCACCTCCAATGCCACTTCTGGTGGCCCTCTATGGCAAAGGATTGCAAAGACTTTGTGGCAAAGTGCCTCTTCCTCTCTGCCGCCTTCCGAAGGTAATACAGTCATCCTAGTCATAGTAGACCATTTTTCTAAAGCGTCTTGTTTTATTCCTCCACAGAAGTTGCCCACTGCCAAGCAGACAGTGGACCTGGTTATCAGGTAGGTAGTCCGTCATTATGGTGCACCAGAAGACCTCCTGTCTGAAAGGGGGCCTCAATTTGTTGCTCAATTCTGGCGAGCCTTTTGGCAGCAAATGGGTGTTACAGTCCGTCTCATGTCGGGTTACCACCCTCAGAGTAATGGGCAGACAGAACGTGTAAACAAGGAACTGGAGAAATACCTATGGTGCTACATGGCAAATAATCCCTCTACCTGGTCCAGGTACTTACTTTGGGCAGAGCTGGCACATAACCAACTCCTTTGTACCTCTACAGGAATGTCTCCTTTTCAGGCCAAATGGGGCTACCAGCCAAAACTGTTTCTCAATGAGCTTTCCCCTGGACCAGTTCTGGCCACAAATTCCAGGGTCCATCACCTCCGGCGCATCTGGCAGAAGCGCCGACGGACACTCCTTAACTCCTCTTGTCAGTATAAGCAGCAGGCAGACCGACATCAGTGCGTAACTTTCAGCTACCATCCTGGCGATCAATTATGTGTTTCAACAAAAGGCCTCCCTATCAAATCGGACTCATGCATGCCCTTTCTGGGTGGTCAGGAGAGTGAATCCTGTGGCCTATCAGCTTTCAGTTTCTCAGTCTCTAAGGGTGAGTCCAGTTTTCCATGTGTCCATGCTCAAAAAGGCTTTCACCTCTCCTTTGTCTCTCTCCCACCATCCCCCCACCCGCCTGTATTATTAACGGAACCCCCACCTACACGGTCTGGAGAATGTTGGATGCCCATCGTGCCGGTCGCACTTGGGAATACCTTGTTGACTGGGAGGGCTATGGACCGGAAGAGAGGTCATTGGCATAAATGTATATCAAAGAGACAGGACACAATCAGATTTTGGTATGCCTCGGAATAGTAGCAGCAAAATGCCGGACAGGTGCACTGCATTTGGGTGCAACAATGAGAGAACTTGGAATAACATTTCACAGGTAATATTTCACACTTTGCCATAATTTTAGGCAATTGATAATTTGAAAATAGATAATTTATCAGCTAATATAAGCTGGGAATCGGAGAACTGGAGCTGTATTTATCAGCGGTTATGCCTGACATGGCCAAAGCTATGATTTCTGGTCCATGTTCATAACCAGTGTGTGTCTGGATAATAATATATCAGAAGTCCCAAAGCGAAGTGAGAGTCTCGTCATCCTTTCTTCGGGCACAGTCACTATACTTCTGGGTGCTGAAAGAGCCATACGGCAGCTCATGAATGTGCATTCTGTTCATGCTATTTGTTCAAAAACACAGATCATGTACATGTTGAAGGCACAGTATGGTGCATGCGATCCCTTTGCTTTGGGACAGCATATTGTCAATACCCAAGATAGTATTGACAATCGATTTTTTTCACTCACTGAACTGCTGGTAACTGTCTACTATAACCTTAGGCAGCACCACATTGCTAAGGTATATTCACAGCGACATCAAAGTATATCAGTGCTCCATAAATTAACTAAGGCAATTATGTTCAAAGGTCATTAAAAATTGAATGCATGTAGACTTACAGCTGTTCATAGATCTTTAGTGTAATATTTACCTACTCTAAATTTTTACCTTATAGATGTAAATTTATCATGATATATTCAAATTAATTACATAACTTATTGTGTTCTTTGTTCTCAAACTAAAATGTGAAAATACTGTCAACATTTCCTTGCTTTATTTGAATTATTAATTACAACTTTTTCTAACTAAACACAGTGACGCTTCCTCTTTGTTTACATATTGTCAAGGCTCTGGCGCTCCGAGCCAATATGGTGGCCGAGTTTGCATACAGCACTACACAGCGGAAAGTGAACGTGCCCATTCTACGTAAGTCTATTTCTATGGCCCTGGGTCCCTTGGAGAGATTCTGGATGCTGCATTGGTCCAGGAGTTCCATGATGCTCACCCCGATGTCCCTAGGTCGTCAGGAGCCGGGGGGTCCTGTCATGACTCGGGATAGCACTGCACCTCCAGGCCAACAGGGAGAGCCACTGAGCACCACGAACCTGCACTCTCACTGCAGGTCAACGAGGCAACAAACACTTACTGGTCCAGAGTAGCTGGTAGAAACCCACACAAGCATGGGGAAAACATGCAAACTGCACACAGAAATGTCCTTGTCTGGGACTCAAACCCAAGACCTTGCTGTGAGGAGGATTTGCTATCCACTGTGCTCTTTGTTACATAATATGTTGCTTTATTTTTCACTGACATCCTCTTTCTGTATAGTAAATGTATTTTTATTAATTAAAAAATATTTTATTTTCACCTATTCATACAGAAGTCATAAAATAAAAACTATATAATTCATTTTGTACTAGAAAAAATTAGGTTGCTTAAAACTGTTATCAAGGGTGTAACCATAGATTAGACACTGGTGGGGTCCAAATGAAAACTCTCCCCTATAAAGGAGAAGTGCATTTCCCTCAATTATATTAATATATGAAAATTATATTGTGATTGGAATCACAAAAATGTGCAATGGACTTAAGTTAATTCCAAGTTCCAAGTTTATTTGTATTTTATTGATTTGTCTCAAAATTAATGTGATATTTTACAATAGAAAGTTAAATATGAATTAAATCACAGATTTGTGCAAAGAATTAAATATAAAATCTTGACTTTAACTGAATGTAAACAAATTTATTACTGCATTGTGACCAGATATCATTACTGTACCAGAAGAACTGACCCTGATGACCATTTTAATTTGATGCTAATGTTATTTGCTTTAACCCACCCAATCCAATACAGGGGTGGAAATTAACACTAGTCCGCTGGCCTGTGGTGAGTAAAAAAATCTGTAGGGCGAGTGAAATTAGCAAGCAAGTCATCCTGCTGGTGACCAGACAAATGCAATAGGCAAAGAAGATAGTGTTCCTGACCAGTAAATATGAAGGAGGACTAGTAGTTTCATAATTTCACTAGTCCTGTTGGTCAGTAGCTTAGTTTTGCTAAATTCCACCCGAGCCTATATGTTCAAATGTTAGTTGAATTTTAACTATTTAACTGTCAATCACACAGCACACACATGGCACACACAGAGGAGATAGATTATCTCTCATATTATTTTATTAGCAACACAATAACAACCAAACTCTCCATCCAAATCCTCCTCCTCTCATCCTCCTCTCGTTCTCATTAGGTCTGTGACTGCGCGTGCGGGAGGTGCACATTGATGTACACAAACATAGTTCACCTCGGAGGTGGAAGCAGATAGCCTACCTTATAGTTTTATTTGCCTATATCTTCACTCTAGCTTTCCTGAGTGAACTGAGTTACTTCAACATGATACATATTTTCACATTAATTAAAAAAGTTGTGCACTCACGTTGGCAACAGCAATATTATTTAGGTATTCAATTGCTTACTGTCTGAAAAAACATGCTAATGTCTGCCAGCTGGTCCTGCTTTTTCCACTTTTTAGCTGCTAATGGCACTTCCTCCATGATTTGTATCAGACCTCCCTCTAGCCTGGCTGTAACAGTGTCAATCAGAGCCAGTCGGAGCAGTGTTTCAAAGAAAGCCGCCAGGCCTGGGCGCAACCAAGTGTGCAGTTGAGAGGTTGAGAGTTGAGAGATTGTGGGAACGTGTATCCCCAAAGAATACGTGGTTACGCCCATGACTGTTGTACTGTAGGTAAAAACGTCCTGGGTTTGACCCCTGGGTTTGGGTCTGGTTGTTTTACATTGCTCCTAGATATGAGTGTGAGTGGTTGAGTGTGTTGGCCCTGCAGTGGTCTGGCGAAGAGTTCAGGGTGTACCCCACCTTTGCCCAGAGTCAGCCTCCCCGCAACCCTAGTAGGATTAAGCCATTTGGCAAATGAATGGCTGGCTGGGTGGATGAGTGGATGAATAAATGTAATGTATGTAGGAGTATCTATAATAATACTATATATACTGTATTGTATTTGTTTATAACGCATATGGCTTCAAATTTGTTGAAACCTCAATCTAAAAGCAGAGCTAACGGTATATACACACCAGAAGGTACTAAAAGTTTGTCACTAACTCCATCCATATGAGTGAATAAGAAACAGAGTCAACTATCTCTCATTTTAAAAGTTTTGAGAAAATGAGGCTTAAAGTTTAGCCTGATATGAATTTATTGTTATCCAAAATATCTATTATTAAAGTGTACCTGTGGTGAATTTGTATTACTAGCTCTTTAAAATGATCATGTATGACATCAGCGGTTTTGTCAGGCAACGTCAGTCCTTGCTTCTTTTCAAGTACACGCGAGTGCTGCCTCATTGCTAGGTATGTGCAGCGACATGTTGCCTTCTTCATTGGCTGTTCCAGCCCTGGAAGTGATGCAAACTCATTGTTTTATCCTATTGGCCAGGCTGCATGCAGCAGACACCAGTCTAAGATAACACATTATCGGCCAGTGTTGAGCTGTGTCGGCAGGAAAAGGGAGGAGTGCAAAGCATATGGCTGCACAAACAACAAGCGCAGAAATCGCGGAACATCAGCACAGGACATACTCTGAAAACATTTTCTTTTGGATGCAGTTCAGTAGTCTGAGAAAACCACTTCAACAGGACCTACTATCAGTATAACCACCAGGCAGAAAAACGTCAAAGGATGACAACTGATGGGAGCAGCACCTCGCCAAAGGGAACCAGTAAAAGGTAAGAGCCTTTAGTTCGCGGGGAGTTTTATCACCTAAAATGTCACTTGCTGCTTGTTTACTTGCACTGGACAATCTGACCCAAAGATTTCACATCACTTCAGGGAAAAAAATGGTTGTTCCGCATTGGCTCAGTCCCCGCTAGTAAAATTGTTGTGTTTTTTATGGTCATTTATGTTAAAATAAGTGTCTGTTTCACTTAAACTTATTACATTACGCACAAATTATGCTGTAAGGGTGACCAATACCAGTACTCTTTAAGAGTAACACTATCAAACTTGTGACTCCAAGTAAACTGCATAAAGTTAATTCTATGTGGAATCTAATAATGTCATCGAAAGGTTGTGGGTCAGTTTGAAAAAAAATTGCAGTTACACTGTGGTATGGTCGGGCACTTAGACTGATATAGGCTCTGGTTCCCATCCACTCATAATTAGGCTGTGGTTGCCTAGGTAACCTTCTTGTATATTTCACACCCCAAATGTTTTCTGAGTTAAAAGAGCAATAGCTTACTAGTTCCCTTCAAGACTATAAATAGGTCACTAGTGTTTGCATATGAACCTTTTCATTGATAAATACCATGTTTTCATTTTGCATAGTTTTGAATAAAATTAATAAAACAAGCAGCAACTGTTATGCAGGACAAAATCTTTATATCACAAATAAACAACAGAAATAGAGAACATAACAGCCCTAGAGCACGCAAGCATGATGCTAAGAATTATGGGAAATGGGTGGCACAACTACTGCCCAGCAAGAAGGTCCAGGATTCGAGTCTTGGGCTTGGTGTGTTTTCCCCGTGCTTGTGTGGGTTTCCTCTGTGTACTCCGGTTTCCTCCCACATTTTGAAGACATGCACATTACACTAATTGGTTCAAATTGCCCCCAAGTGTGAGTGTGAATGGTTGTGTGTGTGTCTGTGTGTGTTGCCCTGAGATTGACTGGTGAGCTATTCATGGTGTACCCCAAATTTGCCTTCAGCCTCCTTGTGACTCTAGTATTATTAGGCAGTTCAGCAAATGAATGAATGAATGAATGAAAGAAAGAATATTATAAATGTGCCACAGTGTATGCGTGTTCATCTGAGTGGTTAGTGTTAGTGGTCTGATTTTTGGAAAATCGTCTTGTGTTACTGTATCCTACACTCAACATTCTGAAATTGTTGTATCGCCTGTATAGAGGTGTGCATCAAGATTCAGACCCAAATTGTCATCTGTCAGAATTGTATAGCTCTGAGGTTATAAATTAAAAAAATATATAAGTTTTATTTTGGCTGCTGAGATCAAGGATAGTGCTCCATGTAAGTTAATTTTCTAGGATAGTATTGTGTGTGTTGTATTATTGTCTATCACCTTACTGTCTGTAAAAACTTTCCACTATGTACCCAGTAGCATTAACCACATGATAGATGAGTGTCTCTCCATCTCAGTGATAAAAGTAAAAGAGCACAAGAGGGAAGGATAATTCCCAGATGAGACACTTGGCATTCAATTCAGTTTTATTTGTATAGAGCTTTTTACAATTGACATTGTCACGAAGCAGCTTTACATAGTAAAAGTAATTTACAAAGTAATTTAAAATTTTTCTACAACCCCTACACGACAGTGGCAAGGAAAAACTCCCTCAGTTGACACAAGGAAGAAACCTTGAGAAGACTCCGGCATGACCGACTATGGCAGCATAACTAAAAAGAGAGAAACCAGAAGGAAGGTAGACATGAGGGCGCCCTGTAATGTTAGGCAATCAGCCACTCCACTGTCAACGGACCTGGGTGACCATGTAGTGAGAGGGAGCGACAGCATCCCAACATCACAGTTTACCAGAACTCTGTATGCCTGAGAACCCCAAGATCTGCTCCTTTACCTAATAAAAGCCTATTAACAAAGTGCTTGACTAAACAAGTAAGTTTTCAGCCTAGGGTTACAAACATCAACATTTTCTAATCTGTTAAAGAGAATCGTATGATCAGTAGTGTCAAAGGCTGCACTAAGGTCAAGTAACACAAGCAAGTAGACACAGCCGTGGTCAGAGGCCACCAGTAAATCATTTACCACCTCATCGAGTGCTGTCTCTGTGCTATGATGAGGCCTAAATCCTGAATGGTACATTTCATGAATGTATCATTTCAAGATATAAATAACTGCTGTGCTACAGCTTTTTCTAAGATCTTGGAGATAAAAGGAAGGTTTATCACTTCTGGTAGTACCTGTTAAAAGAAACATGTAGGTTCTCGATCTAGCACACAGGTTGATAATATAGGAAATTAGTGAGATTAGTTCTGTCTCTTGAAAGGGGCTAAAACACTCTAGTTGCTGATCTGCTGTGGTATATTATTATTTATTGTTTTAGTTACTGACATATCTGACTAAGTTTAGAGAATAAATGTTTGGCCTGATATTTTCAATTTTAACATTAAAAAAGTTCATAAAGCCATCACTGCTATAAGTTCATGGTCTGCATGTTTTATTTATGGTCTTATTCCTAGATAATACTGCAACAATATTAAATAAGTATTTTGGATTATTTTTGTTATCTTCTATTAGATTTGAGAAATATATTGCTCTACCAGCACTAAGAGCTTTTCTGTAGTTAAGAAGACTCTCTTTCCATGCCAGTTGGAATACCATTAATTTAGTTTGACGCCATTTTCGTTCTAATTTACGGGTATTTTGTTTTGGACTTAGACTTAGACTTAACTTTGTCATTCAGATATACAGGTGTATACAGAACGAAATGTCGTTGCATTTGCTCGCTACAGTATAAGAAATGAAAAAATGACATAAAAAATATGAAACATAGACAGTATTAAAATAATAATAATATATAAATATATACTAAAATGCAATATAGACAGTATAAAAAATATGCAATATAGACAGTATAAAAGTATAGTGTAAATATAGAATCTGGACAGTAAAAATATAGAATAAAATGCAAATGGCAAAAACTGCAAAATATATAGAATATAGTGCAAATGGCAAAAACTGTGCAAAATGCAACAAGTTGAGGTTTAAAGTGGCATTAGTGCAGTAGAGTAGTACAGTCTATGGAATTGTGCAGTCTATAAATTTAAGAGTCTGATGGCCTGGGGGGAAAAACTATTTCTGAACCTTGTGGTTCTGCACCGGATGCTGCAGAATCTTCTTCCGGAGGGCAGAAGTGAAAAAACATATTCATCTATGTCAGTATGGTTGTTATATGTTGCAGCCACATTGAACATGTCCCAGTTCGTGCACTCAAAACAATTCTGCAATGCCTCCATAGCCCCCTCAGACCACTTTCTCAACTGTCTAACAGTGGGTTATTTCCGAAACAACAGGGGCTTGTATGCTGGAATTAACATAACAGATAAGTGGTTAGACGAGCCGATGTGGGGGCGGGGGGCTGCCTTAAATGCATCCGCAACATTGGTGTAGGCTTTGTCTAAAGTGTTATTTCCCGTGGTTGCAAAGTTCACATGCTGGTGAAAATGAGGAAGGACTGTTTTCATGTTTGCTTGGTTAAAATCGC
>JBCNYH010033049.1:0-12304 GCA_039654325.1 Tandanus tandanus | reverse complement strand
TGATGGCTGCCGGAGGACTCGGGTCTTTGATCGGAGTAAGGCTTTGGCCTCTCGTGGTCATCACTTCTCTTCACAAAAATTTTGGGTAAGGATGTAGTCATCAGCGAGGACGGAAGCCTCTCGGAGTGTATTTACTTTGTGTTCATTCAGGTAGGTTCTGAGGTCATCACGCACACATCTCTTGAAGTCTTCAAGCAGCATAACTTGCGTCAACTTGTTGAAGGTGTCGACTTGACTTGATCTGCACCATCTATCTAATAAAATTTCTTTTTTATTGGCGAACTGCACGTAAGTGTAGTCGTCTGGCTTATGATAGGTCCTAAATTTTTGATGATAGGCCTCTGGTACCAGCTCATAGGCTTTCAGGATGGCAACCTTGACCACATAATAGTCTTGACTGTCTTCTGCTGAAAGTGAAGCAAATGCTTCTTGGCTCTTGCCTTTTATCACGCTTTGCAGTAGGAATGACCATGTTTCTTCTGGCCATTCGAGTGCTTTGGTGTTTTTTTCGAAGTGTATGAAATATTTGTCAACTGCATCTTTGTTAAATGGGGGCGACAGCTTCACATGTTTACCATAATCATATTTTGGCTGTACCTCATTTTTAGTAGGTTGAACTTCACCTCCTTGTTGGCCCATCTCCATTTTCTTCGTCTCCATTTCTATTCGGTGTTTCTCGTTTTCTGCCTCCATTCGGTGGTTTTCTGCCTCTGCCTCTATTCGGCATTTTTTGTTTTCTGCCTCCACCTCTATTCGGCGTTTTTCGTTTTCTGCCTCCATTCGGCAGTTTTCTGACTCCGCCTCTATTCTGCGTTTTTCATTTTCTGCCTCCATTCAGTGGATTTTTTAATTCTTGGAGCCAAAGTTCTCTGTCTCCACCCTTAATTGCCCCTGAAATGCTTCGGGAGTCATCAGAGTCTTGCTCAGAATCATCTTCTCCCTTCATCACTCTTGGGGGATCACTACAGTCTTGCGCCAATCCTCCTGGTAGCAAACCTTTTTCACTTAAAGTTTTTGTATTGCTTTCTTTATGTCTGCCTTCTTTTTGGAGTTCTTCTTCACGTCAATCTCGAAGTGTGTAGCAATCTTCTTTAATTCCTCTATTTGAAAAATCTCCAAACCCTCTAGGGTGGGATTTATTAAAAAGTCTGTTAACTCAGACATTGTGCTACAATTAATGGCTCAATACAAACAAAATCGTTCTATTCCAGATGAGCCCCCGATTTCTGATGGACTGGCGTGAGCTCCAGAAGTATTCAGAACAAACCAGGTCAGGCAAAAAAGTTGGTTTAGCGATTTATTATGAGTGAGCCAATAAATGTAACAGTTAAGAATAAATTAGTAGGAGGAGGGGCAGTCGTAAGCCCGTTGTTTCGGAGTGTAGGAGATGAGAGGCGAGGATTGGAGACAGCTTGCCGTGAGTAGAATCTTGGATCTTGCAGCGATATTCTCGATGAGATGTTTCTGGTTGTCCAGGTTTTAGCGTAGTTCATTCAACAACATAGTCCGTTCAACGTAGTCCGCTCAACCAAGAAAAGAGAGCAGTCTTCGCACTTATATAGTTAATATAGTCCTCTGTGACATCGTCACTACATCACAATTAGTAGGCTTTGTCACAGTAGATATACATCATAGTTGCATTACCATAGGTACAGGATGTGCCTGTTACGTCACACCACTCACTATAATACCACTCTATTAAGGTCTGTTAAGCTCTACTGTGTGCTTCCACGGTTCCATTGCTCTACCACGATTGAATTGTAATACATCGTAATAATCCTGGGAAAATCTTTGACAGTCAAACATTTTGCCATGATCAGCATGATCATTGCGAATCCACCAAGATCCCTCAAGATCATCATGATTCAATCCCACGACCCCCCCCCCCCACACACACACACACACACACGCTCACGCTCATCACGATTCTCTCAAATCATGGAGATCATGGACATCATGCCCCAGTGTAAACCAAGGGTGACCTATGCATCTTGTCCAGTTTCCTCCCCAATCAACCTCCTCATCATTGTAATCTACTGCCCTCTTTGACCCCTCGGACAGTTTTTAGAACAACTGGACACACTGCTCAGTATTTTACAACACCTCTCTCACCCTTCTGGGAGACTACAATCTCCTCTCCGACAAGCTCCAGTCCTCTTGCATTCTTCCTCTTCTTCATTCCTTTTCTCTAACATTCAACACTTGCTCTCCCACACACAAAGAAGGGGAATGTCCTGGATCTTAACTTGAGCCATCCCTCCCCAGTCACAGGCATTACTGCTACCCCATTCCACACTTCTGATTACCACTTGGTATTCTTTACCATCACCCTACCTATTCTACCTAAAAGCAGCTTTCAGTTTTCTTTCCCTACTCGGAAGAACCTCCACACTGTAAGTCCTTCATCTGTTGCTTCCTGCACCCTATCTAATCCTCCTGATCCTGTCTCCTTTTCTTCCCTACCAATAAAGTCTGCTACACTTTCCTTTCCTCACTCACTACAGCTATGGATCTCCTCTTCCCACTATCTACCAAACCCAAGAAGACTTCTCACCCTGCTCCTTGGCTCTCGGATGTGCTGGTAATTACAATTCAAAACAGATTTGGCTACTTGCCATGCTCTCCTATCCACATTCTCATCTGATATGACTTCTGCTAGGACAGCCTTTTACAAGAAAAAGTTGGTGCACAAGATCTGCTCAAACTCCACAACATCTTTTCATGTTTACTTGACCCACTAGCTCCTCCTGCCCCATACCCCCTGACCACTGAAGACTTTGCCAACTTATTTTCAGACATTTTTACTGTCAGACATTTACTCCCACCCCAACTCCTATCTAATACATCAAAGAGTCCCCTTCACTGGCACAATTTTGCAGTCTCACAACAAGGGATCCTGCAATTCATCTCATGTTATCTGATCACATGCCCAGTGGATTCTATTTCTTCCACAATAATCCACACCATCTCTCAAGACCTTCTTTCCTTTACCCACTATCATTAATAAGTCCATATCAACTGGTCATGTACCAACAGCATTCAAAAGAGAACATCAGCAACCACAGACCGGTATCATTTCTCTCTTTTCTTTCTAAAATTTTTGAATGCACTATTTATAACCTATTGTCTTTCTACCTTAAGACCCTAATCAGCTTGGTTTTTAAAGCAGAACATTGCACAGAGACTGCCCTTTTGGCTGTCACAGAGAAGCTGCATGCAGCAAGATCAGTCAAGATGTCATCAGTCCTCATCCTCCTTGACCTTTCAGCAGCATTTGACACAGTTAACCACAAGACTCTCTTGTCCATCCTCAGGTCTTGGAATTTATGGCTCAGCATGGCAATGGCTTGCTTCCTACTTGGAAGGTTGCTCACATCATGTTACATGGAGGGATCCACATCTACTCCACGCAGACTCTCCACTGGTGTCCCCCAGCACTCAGTACTTGGTCCACTTCTCCCTTTATTCTCAGTCCTTCGGTGATGTCATATTCTTACATGGGTTCTCATATGACTGCAATGCAGATAACACTCAACTTGCCCTCCCTTTTTCTCCCTCAGACACTGATTTTTTTTCTGGATCTCTGCATGTCTGGCAAATATGTTTCATCATGAATGGCAGCTCATCACTGAAATTTAACCCTAGCACAACTGAACTGCTGTTCATCACAGATAATTTGTCCC
Source organism: Tandanus tandanus (assembly GCA_039654325.1). Lineage (NCBI taxonomy): Eukaryota > Metazoa > Chordata > Actinopteri > Siluriformes > Plotosidae > Tandanus > Tandanus tandanus. The sequence continues at coordinate 8,621 of JBCNYH010033049.1, read as the reverse complement.
CACATCAGGATCTTGTAATCTCGCTCAATAACTCTCCTTCAGTCACTGCATGAAGCCTTGGGGTAACCATGGACAATTGCCTCACACTAGTGTTACGAAGTATCATTATTGTGTCTTTGGATACAGTTTCTTGTGTGTCAAGCTTTTGACTGGTACTTATGTTTATAAGAACATTTTTTTTTAATTTTGCTATACTGTATTAATCCTGAACTTATGGCCTCTGCATTCAGACTATCCAAATTGAGCACACACTCGGAGCAGTGGGCTGCCACACACATTGGGGGCACGCAGAGAGCAGTTGCGGGTTAGGTGTCTTGCTCAATGCACTTCAGCCATCAATGTGGAGGAAGGGAAGGTGCAGCTCACTCCCCCACTGCCACACAGTTTTTCCTGCTGATTCGGAATTGAACCAGCGACCTTTTGGTCCCAAAGCCGCTTCTCTAACCATTGGGCTATGGCTATTGATGATTTAGCCAGTGTATGCCGACGTATGAGAAATTTGGCAAACACGCTGGCGTACGTCAAATGAGTTATGAGTAAGTTTTGTGTAAGGCAATTCAGCCACTGTTTGAAGACACAGTAATTTAGCTTTCCAGATATCTAGAGAAATATATTCCACCACCTCAGCACTAGAACAGAGAAGTGTTTAGATGCATGTTTTTCTTCTCCCTTGATAAAAGGAGGGAAGAGTCTAGCAGTGTTGGAGGATTGGAGAAAACATGGTGCAGTGCAGGGTGTGATAAGTGCTTTGAGGTAGGAGGATGTAGGTCCTTTTTTAGCTTTTTCGGCATGTGTTTTTAGCATTAGTGTTTTAAATCTAATGCAAGTAGCTACATGAAGCCAATGGAGAGAGGGCATAGAAGTGGAGTGGTGTAGGAGAACTTGGAACGGTTGAAAACAAGCCATGTTACTGCATTCTGGATCAGTTGCAGAAGTTAACTGGTGCTCAGAGGCAGACCCACCAGGAGTGAGTTGCAGTAGTCTAACAATGTGACAACAAGGGACTGAACAAGTATGTCAGGGATGAGAATTTTTTGCTTTTTTTTGAAGGTCAAACAAACTTTTTATATTGATGCAAAGCCAGTGAATAATGAAAATGTGTGTGTGTGTGTGTGTTGGGGGGGGGGGGTTATCGACAGGAGTGCTGTCATCACTACATGTAATTTAATCATCTAATGTAATTTAAAAAGTAATTCTTAAAATATTTTGTTATTTTGTGTAATTATGTGTATTTTATTTTATTGTCAAATATATTTTTGTATTATTTGAGATACGCTTGAGATACAAAAAAATACATGAATAAAAGCAGCACCCATGGCCCATTTTCCTCTATTTTCTTCTAAGCCTGTTCTCACCCCTGTATCTGAGTGGCCTTAGTGGAAAGAAATGGACGAATCCTTTGGATGCTAAAGAGGAGAAATCAACATGATCAAGAAAGATTAGCAATATGAGAGGAGAAGAACAGTGTGCAGGAAGTCCTTATACACTGTGAAGTTAGTTAGGTAAGAGTGCCGATTAGGTGAGGTGTGCTGAGTGTTATGTGATGAGAATGTCAGGATGTTGATGAGAGTTCATAGAAGCAGTGACACTTAATGTGACAACACATAGATCTTAGCATTTTTAGCATACATACATCACACCACTTGTTTACTTCGGATTTCATTCATTCATTCATTTTCTAAGCCGCTTAATCCTAATTAGGGTTGCGATTAGGCTGGCGCCCATCTTATTCGACTCTGGGCGAGGGCGGAGTACACCCTGGAAAGCTCGCCATGTCATCGCAGTGCCTTTACTTTCGATTTCTTGTTGTTAATTAAATCTTTTGTCAATCCAGTTGTCAGTTCCACCTTGGCTGGTTGTACTACTGTCTTTTACTCTTGCACTAATCTTAGTCACACAACTCCTGTTGGCCTCATTCTAACCTCTTCAGGCTGTCCATTTCCTCTCACTGTTGACCTAAACTTTAACTTGTTCACTCTATTTAACAGTCTATCCTGTAATCTGATGTTTAAGTCTATACCATTATTGAATTTCAAATATTCAGTTTTATTCTACTTTGTCTTTTCCTATTCCCCAAACTTGCTCTCCACTGCTACAGTTTGTTTTCAATGGTCTCTACTTTGTGATTACACAATACAATGTCATCAAACTGCAAAAAGAGCCCTACTAGAAATAAGACAAATATTCATAAATGTGACCAAATATTCTTGTTTTGAGCAAAGAAATCTGCCAATGGGGCAAGCAAAATTTGCTTAGCCAGAATTCCTAAAACTAGCATATGAGTCTAACCACTTTAATTTTGCTTTTGCAAAATTAATGTGGTTAGACTCTTATGTAAAATTTAAGCTAAGCAAAATTTTCTTAGCTAGAATTCTTAAAACTAACATATGAGTCTAACCACTTTGAGTGTAATGTGCCTTAAAACTACTGAGAAAAGTCCAATATCTTAGAAAATTGTGCTCATTACAACCAAGGAAACTCTGTTATTTAAGAAATGTTCACTTAAAATGAGTGTTCTGCTTCCTTGATTATGCTGATATTTTAAGAATTGTTTTACTTTAAGAATTTACACCTTAATTAAGATTTTCATTTTGTAAAAAAAGAAAAAAGCTTACAAAAACACACATTTTCTGCAAACTGAATATTTTTTTTCTTGATTGAGCTGACTTTAAGAATTTATATCTCTCTACTCTACTAATAATAATTAGAAAAAATGGCTCACAATAAGACCCAATTTCTTTAAAAAGCATGCTAAAAAATAAGTGACTTTGTGTTATATCAAGGCACCAGAAGCATTTTTATTTTTGGCATTTTTATTGTAACATTTGCAGCTGATTAATTGAATTTTGACAGCTTGCAATAATTAACATTCCAGCTGCTGCTTTGCATAATATCCCAAAGGAACAAGTTTAAAATATCACCAGCAAACATGTAACAGTTGACCAGCCTTTTCTGAAACAACTTCAAAAAACAAGAGTCAGAAGGAGAAAGGCAGATGGAGTCTGAGAGACTCACTCAATGAATGATTTCCACTCACCAAGGGCTCTTTTGTAGGAGGGGGTTTAATCTCGGTCATGGATAGAGTCTTGGAGAATTTCAGTTTGCAATACAGACAGCAGTGTGGAAATACACTTAGGGCATGTGAGGTGCAGAGCATAGTAATATGCCATGAGATAGAGCAGTCCCTCATGAAGATCGCTCCTGTCGAAGGTGGTCACTGGTGTGCTTCCGACAGCAATCAAGCAGTTGTCTTCAGAGACAAGCACAACTGGACAAGACGGGTCGTTGGTGCAGGTAACTATCAGGATTTTCTGATGTCTACATTACAGAAGACAAAGAAGAGGATTAAAACAAGACCTCAAGAAACACACACCTGACTAGAACACTGATCAGTCAAATGAGAACTATCAAAACTTTAGCCACATTAATCCATCCCAGAGAAATGAATGTGAAGTTTCATTACAAATACTGAACGTATTTGCAAGTTCCAGTAAAGCTACAGATGACACATTTGTTAAAATCCCCACAACAAAACCTAATGAACGCATGAACAACTGCAACATACAACCACAATCACACATAAAATAATGCAGCCTCACCATAAGGACATGGAAAAGAGCCTGACTGCTAATGCCCAGCTTCCTAGGTGGCATAGAGCCGGGTGGGAAGAGCAGTGAAAGGGCTCTAAATATAGCTGTGGCATGCTCCACTGGTTTGACAAGGAACAATACAGGCATTACCATGAATAACTGCTTATGATGAAATCTCAAAAACGTAAATTCAACCAAATCAAGGTACTGTAACTTTACCTCAGATCAAAGTTTTTAAAGGCTTCATGGCTTTCTTCATGACACCATAGAACTGCACCTTTGAGTAGAAGCTTTCCCATCTGTCCTTCATTTCAGAGATGTATCTGGAAATTGATGGTTGAATAATTCTCCCTTCTAATCAAGGACCTGAAAAATACAGACAGAAAATTACCTCAAATAAAATAATGTCTGTTTCTATTGCTGGTCTTGACAATGACTGATAATCATTCAAATATGAGCACTATTTTCAAAGAAATTTGAAAATCATATCATGATGCCACCAAATGTGTACTGGGATAGCTAAAAAAAATATCAAGACTGCTTGCACAGGGCAAACATTAACTTACATGATCCACTTCTCTGAAACATGAGTACACCCCTAGAATCTTTATTGGTCTGTCTTGCTCAGAGTTAATGAAGTGTCTTCTAGACTCGAACTCCAGGTTCAGCAATTGAGTTACTGCAGCTTTGGTTGGCTTCTTGGACTTGTATATTTTTTGGAGTCTTGTAGTGTCTTGCCTGGGTCTTCTGGTTGTCGGAGGGGTCATCTGAAGCATGTGAAAACATAAAGCAGAGGTAAAGGGGTCAGAGTACGAATAATCATTTATTGTCATTTAGGTTTTTACATATTTGCTTTGGTATGTTGGTGCATAACAATAAACTTAGTGCAAGCAAACAACATAAACATAACACTAAAAGAACATATGTAAAATATGTCTGTGAGGAAATATTAGATTTCCAAATTATCAAGTTACTAGTTAGGAAGGACTTGGAACGTACCAGGTTTATGCATTCATGCCTGTAACTTGTCACTTTGGAATATGGAATGGAATACAAACATCCTGAGAGGGACAGTGAAGTGGTCATGTTGACTTGTTGGTGGCACCTTTCAAAAAGTTTTTTTATACTCGAAACCCTCAAATGCATACAAAGTGTATAAATGCAGTACATACATTCTTCATAACAGCTATCATGCTGTTGCACTGGGGTGCTGGCTCTAGCTGGGGAAAACTCCAGAATAATAGTTGATGCACTGGAATCTCCATCGTAGTCACTTAATGCAACATTTGCATCGCCATCCTGTCTTGGCTTCTTGGAGGGAGGACTTTTGCCCTTCCTTGGACTTTTGACATTCAAGAGTCTCTTCAATAGCTTTTTGGCAACATGTTCCTGCCGGATACAAATAGTGAAAGACGATAAGGCGCCCAGGCTTACACCATTATTATCCAACAAAAAGTAGTTGTGACCAAAGGCTACTTACCCACTCACCACGTGTTCCTTTTATCATAGGGTAGTACTCCACCAATCTCTTTGCCATCAATCTCATGTTTGCTGGAGTATCTGGGGTCCTCAGTGGCTCTTGCTATTGAAATCATGTTATTGTAATCATGATAATGCCTAGCCCACATGTAAGCAATCATGGCCGAATGTACAAGCGAATTTTAGTTCAAGGGTAATTGAATATATTTTCAGGGTAGTTGGTTGAATTTGAGGTAAATGGTCCATTTTTGCGGTCTTGGAAAAGGTTTTGGACCTGCTCAAAATTTGGTGCAAATTCAGAGTGGCTCGAATACAAGCAATGAGCTTCAGAAGCAGTTTGGCCCTTTTTGCTTGTTTTTGAACAGCTCAAGCAACTGTTTTTGCACATTACACCCCTTTTGACAAAGAAAAACCCATGAAAATATGAAACATCATGCGAATCTGCCCCTTTTTTCAAAGAAAAACCCGCGACATGATGCACAGGTCACGCGAATCCACCCCTTCTATAAAGAAGCAGCCGGCGGGATTTCTGTGCGCCTCTATTTATACTTTCGTTTAAAAAAAAAAAAAAATCTGCAACGTGCCTCTTGCCATCTTGCACCAAATTATAAAAATATAATATTTCTAAATATAAATGGTTGTTCTCTCTTCTGATAATACAATAAAATTTCCCTTATCAACACGAGTCGGAAAGGTTATCTAGTCTGTTATGTGCATCCAAAATAAATAAATCCCCAGGTTTAATTTTTAAAAACCTCTAACAGGTAATTATGCTCCGATCTGACATGAGATGAACGCATCTAAATGGAGACAGATTTATGTCATCACAGCAGAGTGAAGGCAGTAGGTCTTTTCCAACATTTACGTCTGCAGCAGAAATTTCAAATTATTACTACATTACTTCAGCACATAACAGGTAAAGATATTTTACAGACTTATTTTTTCTTCATGACACTTTCTGTATAATTGGTATACAGTCATTGACAAAAGTCTTGTCACACATGTGGACATTCATGTATAAGAGCCCATATCTCACAAAACTATTAATTGATTTTCATCACTTATGCCTTACATTAATCCTACAAGTATACAGATTGTTTTGTGAAAGCAACAGGAAATTGTACATTTATTTATACTTTTGACAGCTAATATAAGATGAACATATCCATTCTAGGCTGGACAAAAGTCTTGTCGCAATCATGTAACATCAAATTTTGGATCAAAGTAATTAGTAAAATTAGTAAAATATAATTAGTAAAATTATTTTTAAAAAATAAATAAATAATTAAGTGCTTGATTATACATAAAATACGGGTATTAAAGCAGCTTTCAAGCAATTTATAAAATCATTTTGCAAAAACTGTAGAAACCTTCAAGATCTCCTAAAAGCAAACGAAAATAATTTGCAAGCAGTAGTAAGAAATTTCAGACACAAGCTAGGTCATGCAAGGAAAACTATCCACAAAACAACTGGCTGCACAAAAGTTGCAGTTAGCCTACTCATGACTCCCTCAAAAGCTCCATTAGGACTCATAGCTAGCAATGTCTGTTTCAGCATGATCTGTACATATAGATGTACTGCATATTTCTTGCAATGGTCACCATACAGGTCCTGTAGAAGACACAGCTAGAACACCATGACATGCTTACCAAGGCCCAAACTGTGGAAACTGTTATTAGCAGAAACATGGAGGAAAAAAATACATTTAAGATGAATTATTAATTCAATATCATATTGCTGTGCCACCAATGTTGTTACTGACCATCTAGAAAATTGCTGGACCCAGAGTTCCCCGAAGAGCCAATCATGTATGATAATGAAGAATCATGGTTTAAGGTCAGCTCCAGTACATAGGTATCACAGAGCTATGTAAGTCGGGTGGTAACATAACCAGATGCAAATATCAACAGATTTGCTTCCCATTATGTTTCAAACCTACAGGTGGCTCAGTTTTCTCACCATAAAGTTGATAACAGACTGTTTTCTGACCATTTGATGAACGATCTGCCCACTAAAATAGCTTACTTGTGTATTAAAAATGGATTACAAGTGTCTTGGGATACAAGTATTTTTAGAAGCACTTACAAATCTTTATTATTTATAATTTGAACATCTTGAAGGTGTCTGATTCTTTTAATATGATAATTATTCATCATGACAGGCACCTGGGAGTTTGGAATGATCATGGCCATGTTTGCAGAGGAATTTTTCAATATGATGTAATATTTGCTACAATATTATATATTTAGTCACAAACAAGGCCATTTGATTATTTTTCTGTAATAAATATAGTTTTGAAAGTGTTAAGTCTTTGTGAAAAGACTTTTGTCCAGGCAAAAATGGCAATATTTATATTTAGGAAGCTGTAAAGATTAGAAGAAATTTCTTTCCAATATAGCATATATTATTCAGTATGTATTTAAACGCCATGTTTTACTCCGTTACTTCATTATCATTCTTGGTGAAAATGTATTGAACAATGCTATTGTAGGCAACGTGGACCAACAGGTCTCATTGCCTACAATAACATCGTTCTATACATTTTCACCCAAACATTATACCGAAGTAATTTTTTTTTTACTTTTTATTAGGAGCCCTTTTAGACAAAAGTGGTGGTGTATAATCTTCACTGCACACTACTTTATATGTGTGTGTATTCATTCATTCATTTTCTGAACCGCTTAATCCTAATTAGGGTCACGGGGAGGCCCTTCTCAGCCGACTCTGAGTGAGGGCAGAGTACACCCTGGACAGCTCACCAGGCCATCGCAGGGCAGAAACACGCTGATGGCTATGCAGCCTACTCTTGTCGAAACTCAGCAATGGTTCTTTTACATGCCTCTCACCACAGACAGTGAGAGACATGGCCTGCCTTTGATATTAAAATTTCTAAGATGACAGTTCATAAGAACAAGGTCAAGCAGCAGACATTGGGGACAACAAAGCTACAGACCGGCAGAGGGCAAAAACAACTTTCCACTGAACAGGATGACCGTCAACTCATCTGAATGTCACACAGTAACCAAAAAATGACCTACAAAAAGAATGGCAAAAGGCAGCTGGGGTAAAGTGCGTGGCAAGAACAGTTTGAAACAGGCTGCTAGGGAAAGGCCTCAAGTCATGTAAGGCTAGAAAAATGCCCTTCATCAATGAAAAGCAAAGAAGCACCAGAGTTCATCATCTTTTTTTGCTTGTTCCGGGGTCGGGTCGTGGGGGAAGCAGCCTAAGCAGTGAGGTCCAAACATACCTTTCCCCATCCACATCCTCCAGCTCTTCCAGGGGGACACCAAGCCATTCCCAGACCAGCCGAGAGATGTAGTCCCTCCAGTGTGTTTTCAGCAGAAGCGCCAGACTGAAGTTTGCAAAAGACCATAAGGATTGGACCATAGAGGACTGGAGTAGAGTGATCTTCTCTGACGAGTCCAATTTTCAACTTTGCCCAACACCTGGTCATGTAATGGTTAGATGGAGACCTGGGGCCTCATGTACAAAGACTTGCGTGGAATTCTTACAGAAAAATGGCGTACGCTTAAATCCAGAAAACGTCGTAC
>JBCNYH010032639.1:0-12320 GCA_039654325.1 Tandanus tandanus | reverse complement strand
AAAATTGAACTCAAATATCACAGTACACACAGCTGTGATAAATGTTGGAACTGAAAGGTTTGATTTATTTAGTCACCTTGAACTATTAGCAACTAAAACATGACTAAATATTTTATGTAAGATGGACCTTTAAGTGCATTCATCGGTAAAAGAGTTTTGTTTTTTTCTGATGTTAAATGGTGGAACCTGGTGCAATCTAGTGGAATCTTGAATGTTATTTAGAATATTAATATTTCCATATATTAATGTTTCGCAGTTCATTGCCTTGATTGTACCTTTTTAAAGCCGAGAGTCTCATACAACATTTTGTTATGTGTGAACATAATGACAATAAAGACTCTTGAATCTTTACTGTAACACAAATGATCTTAACTGACAATTAACATGAAACCTTTTTTTAATTGTCTTATGAAACATGTAAAGGTCCAATTGTTAGCTGATATATTTGTTTATTTAATGGGTTTAAAAAATACATTTCTGACAAACTGTAAAGAAGGTCTCTTAAATCTTGTCATCCGTGTTATTTTGACCAGCAGAAATTTCGTATGAGATTCTCAGCTTTAAAAAAGTACAAGCAAGGCAGTAAACTGCAATTAACACCATCAAGAGCAGAATATAAACATAACCAATTATATACACAACTTTTAAATAGAAATATAAGATAGAAATATAAACTCTAAACACTGAACACTGGAATGTACATTGAAGGCACTATGAAATGAAATAAATAAATAGCAGCAGAGTGGATATAAACTGGAATGTAAATGTAAGTCAAGTGCGGGTGGGTGTTTGAGTGAAGAAGGTTGCGTGTGTGTGACTGCGAGGGAGTGGAGGGTGAAGGGGTGATGGCGTTCACAGCTCTGGGGAAGAAGCTGTTTTTGAGTCTGGTATATTAGTGATATTAAACTAAGTACAGTTGTGTATCAATTACGTCTACTGTCAAAATTAAGGCCTATGAAAAATATAAACTAACCAGTGAAAAAAAAGCAGGCCAAAAATGTATTTATAAGGTGATTTAGATTCCCATATCTTCCCTGGATTCACTGCTAAATCAGTCTTTTCCCACTTAGTTACAACATACGAAACTTTATATGGCTGTCTTTCTTTACATTTGACGTACAGCCCACTACACATCAGCTTTTAGGCATGATGAGAGCACTACAATAGCAAAAAAAAAAATTTTTTTTTAATGAGTAGACACGTTAACCGGACTGTATTCACGCAGCGCAGTGGTTTGTTTCCGCCACTTTAACATGTAGGGCAGGTTCCCGCTGCCAGTCACGTGATTGAGACCCGGATTATCGACTGTGAGATACTAGAAATACTAGAGATTATGGAGGGAGTACACTCACTAGATTTTACTTCTTTGACCTAGTTCAAGTTGTCAATATAAACAAACCGCGGCAAATTTTAAAAAAATCCGAAGGAAAAGTGCAAAATGGCAGGGAAATGCCTAGAAATCCTACTTTATCCGACAATGTTGTTTAAATCTGACAAAAGTCGCAAAATCTGACAAAAGTCGGAAAATCCGCCTGGTTACAGACACTGCATGTGATGTGATCAGACCTTCAGCATTAGTGCTGAGCAGTGCTGCGTCCTCCTTGCCGCAACTGTACGGATTATTCCCCGCCATGGGGATCAGACAGTCCGTGTGGAAGTGTCCAACTCTCATCATGTCCAGGGTGGAAATGATTAGATCCGCAGCCAACTGTCCCACATTCCCCACCGACACCGCCGGCTAGAAAACAATTACATTACTATTACATCACAATTACACCACCATTATATCACCATTCCCCACCAACACCACTGGCTGGAAAACAATTACACCACCATAACATTATCATCACATTACCCTTGAACTGCCATCATATCACCACCATTAACCACCAACAGCACCAGCTGGACAACAAATACACATCATAATTACACCACCATTTCACTGTCATTACATTGTTATTATCATCGCCACTATTAACACCACCACCACTGACACATCACCACACCACCTCATCACTTCATCACAACTACACCACCACCACCACTACACCACCTCATCACTTCATCACAACTACAACACCACCACCACTACACCACCGACACATCACCACCATCACGTCATCACTTCATTACAACTACATCACCACCACCACCATATCACTTCATCCCAACTACAACACCACCACCACTACACCACCGACACATCACCACCACACCACCTCATCACCTCATCACAACTACAACACCACCACCACTACACCACCAACACATCACCTTATCACTTCATCACAACTACATCATCATCATCTCACCACCACCATTACACCACCGACATTACCAGCTGAAAAACAATTACACTACTAACACATCACCATTAGCTATACTACCACCACACCACAACCACCGGCTGAAAACCAGTCACACCACCATTAAACACCGTGCTGTTCACCATTAACTTCACTATTATAAACACAGTGAAATGCAGTTTGAAAGAAAGTTTGAGTACAACACGTCTTTATTGCTGCAGAAACTCACCGTGATTAATGTAAACCCTTTGAAACATGGATCTCTCTCTCCCGATGGCACAAACATGACTTTTATGAATTTCTTTATTTACTATTAAATAATAAACCTTACAAAACTGAAGCAACAGCAGCGTGTTTTACTTTCACATTTGAATCCGGAATCTGATTCACTCAGAACTCACAGAAAAGCCCCCTACTGGTGTAGGGCGTCCATCAACCTGCCTGATCAAAATATTATTCCAAAATAAACAAATTAAAAAATGATCCATGAACTAACCTTAACGATGATACGTAAACATTGGTTTAGATTTTTTTTTTAATTGTGGGAACATGTGGACGCAGAAAAGCTTACAATCCAGATTTATTTTGAGAATTTAGAACAGGCAGCTGGCTTAAATTTATGGACAAAGAAAGGAATGCCAACATAAAAGTTTCCTTTTATAAAATAAAAGAATCTTTCATTAGAGTACCGGTGTTAAATCCGTTTCATGTATCTTCATGTAAGAATTATATACTGAAGAAAAAGGAGAAAAAAGGAAAATTAACCATTTACAAAATAAAAAAGAAATATAAAATTTTAAACTCAATAATATTAGTCCACATCTTTAGATTTTAAAATGACCTTTCATGATAAAAATGTTCAGATGTCAAAATGTTAAAATGTAATCTTAAAATTATTTATACGTTTCTTCTTTCCTTCCTTTTCTATTATTTTCTTTTCATTTTCTTTCTTTCTCTCTAATTTAATTTCAGTCTTCATTTATAAAACATAAAGTAGATTAAATTAAAAGGTAGCTATAGGTAAATATTTCTAGCTGAAAACATATTTGTTTTTTAGGTACGTGTTTGGTTATGAATTTGTTTCTTTGTTTGTTTGTTTAGGCATGTGTTTATGTGTTTGTTTAGGTGTGTGTTTGTTTATCAGTTGTTTGCATGTTTTTATGTTTGTTTGTTTAGATATTTTTTATTTTGTATGTTTACCTCCACTACTTGGTTATGTATTCTCCAGTGTTTGTTTGTTTGTTTGTTTGTTTGTTTGTTTGTCTGACAGAAAGATTAGTCAAAATCTACTGAACCAATTTTCACCAAACTTGGTGAAGGCAATTCAGTATGGGCCTTGCAAGAAGCTGTAGCATTTTGGAGCAGATCTGGATCATGATCTAGTTACAGAAATGTATTATACAGCAATAAATAAATTTTAACAAACATTTATTAAAATATTTTTTATACATTTTTAATGAAATGCTTAATAAAAGGATTACGAAAAAAACACTGATTTTCACCAAACTTCGTGGAGGGGTGGGGCCTGGGCCTGGAAGGAACTCACTAAGTTTTGGAGGTGATCCGTGCATGGGATCATGTTGGAAAAAATATCCCAAAATCCAGAAAGATCCCTATCTTAAACATGGGGCAAAATGTTCGTCCACCGCCCACTAGAGGGAGAAATTGGGGGGGGGGCTGGGGGGGGGGGGGGGGTGTACCTTACACTCTATAGTGCGTCTCTAGTTTTGTACGTATTTGTTTAAGCATGCCTGTGTTTGTTTGTTTGTTCATTTGTTAAGCCCAATATTCTAACTGTGATTCTCTTGATGTAATGTTTTCAATCTGTATGTGTGTGTGTGTGTGTGTGTGTGTGTGTGTGTGTGTGTGTGTGTGTGTGTGTGTGTTTTCCATTACTTCAGCAAGTTAGAACAGAATTGTAAGTTGGACTTTTTTTTTTAGTCGTTTTAATAATTATACATTCTAACATTCTCATTATTTATATGAATGTAGGGGAAACACACTGTTAAGGCAAAATGAAATAAAATATAAAGAACGGCTCAAATATCACAAACACAACATACTGTTGGTGGTATTATTATTATTATTATTATTATTATTATTATTATTATTTGTTTGTTTGTTGGCCCTGCGATGGCCTGGCGAGCTGTCCAGGGTGTACCCCGCCCTCGCCCAGAGTCGGCTGAGATGGGCGCCAGCCTCCCCGTGACCCTAATTAGGAATAAGTGGTTCAGAAAATGAATGAATGAATGAATGTTTGTTTGTTTCTCTGCTTGTATTCCTTTGCTAGTTGCTACAGCCACCTTTGATTTTTTTTTTTCAGTTTTTTGAGTCATTCGTTCTTTGAAGATGCACAAAAGAAAACATGTTCAGAGCCATGAGTCATCCAGAGTGCACTTATTGTTCAGAGTGTGCACACACACACACACACACACACACACACACACACACACCATTAATTTCGTGGTGTGTGTTGAACATCTGTCTTTTGCTTTCTGACCCTGGTATTTAAAATGTCACTGTGTGATTCGTGATTCAGTGTTTGTGTGATTCAGTGTGTGTGTGGGGGTGGGTGGGGGGGTGGGTTTAATGGACAGAATTAAATGAGAAAAAGACAGCAGGTGATGGACGAGAAGACGAGACTTCTTTATTTATATTGTTTACTGAAAGAAATCACTGTGTGCTGTGGTGCATTATGGGTAAAAACAGAGTGAAGTGTCCAGAAGTGTAAATTTTTTGGCTCATTTAATACAAGTCATGTGTTTTATGTTTTTTTCAGGTATTCTGGGATCTGAGCCAAATAAGATATTTAAGATATAAATATAAATTTATCAGCATCATATTGAACAGTTTTGTTGGATTGCATAGGATAGTGGGATGAGGCACATCTTTCAATGTTCATTCATTATTGCACCAGCCCTGGGATATGTGCTGTTTTTGAGTCTGTTTGTTTTGGCTTTTAATGCTCTGTACTGTCTGCCTGAGGGTCACAGCTTGAATAGGTGCTGTGCTGGGTGGGATGAGTCCTTCAGGATGCTATGGGCTTTCCTGAGGCAGTGGGAACTGTATAGCTCCTCTAAGTAGGGGAGAGCACAGCCGATGACCTTCTGTGCTGTTGTTGATGACTCTCTGGAGCGCTGCCTTTTCCTGAGCAGTGCAGCTGGCAAACCACACTGGGATGCAGTACATCAGTACACTTTTGACGGAACATCTGTAGAAGGACACCAGCAGCTCCTCTGCTAAGGTGTTGTTTTTCAGGACCATTTTTCAGGAAATGGAGTCACTGCTGTGCCTTCTTCATCAGCGCAGTGGTGTTGGTTTTGCAGGTCAGGTCATAATCCAGGTGCAGGCCAAGAAACTTGAAGTCACAGACCCTCTCCACACAGTCCCCATTGATGTATATGCGCTGAGGGTCAGATCTGCTTCTCCTGAAGTCCACGGTCATTTCCTTGGGCAATGTGGTGTTGAGGACAAAGTTCTTACTGCTGCACCATGATGCCAGTTTTTCCACCACATCCCTAAATGCTGACTCATCTCCTCCTGTGATGAGCCCAACCACAGTTGTGTAGTCCGCAAACTTCACGATGAAGTTGCTTGGGTGAGTGGGGGTGAAGTCATATGTATAGAGAGTGTACCGTAGGGGACTCCGCACACATCCCTGTGGGAAGCCGGTGTTGAGGCTGAGTGCTGGGGAAAGATGGGGCCCTACATTGACTTTTTGTGAGCGGTGGCTGAGAAAATCCTTAATCCAGAGGCAGATGGAGCGTGGGAAGCCGAGGTTGTTTATTTGGTGACCAGCCCGTTGAGGGATAATTGTGTTAAATGCAGAGTTAAAGTCGATGAAACGGAGCCTGGCGAAACTGTCCCTCAGTTCCAGATGGGTCAGTGTTGCATGGAGGGCTGTGGCTCTGTTGATCTAGTATGCCTGTATGCAAACTGGTGGGGGTCGAATGTGGGTGGAAGTCCTTGAATGATGTGACTTCTGACCACTTCTCAAAACACTTCATAAAGACTTGAGCGAGAGCCACTGGTCGGAAGTCATTTAGACTGCTGATGGTGGTCTTCTTTGGGACAGGAATGATAGTTGAGGATTTCAGACAGGGTGGTACAGAGGTATGTGCTAAGGACAGGTTGAATATTTTAGTAAAGACCCCTGTGAGCTGGTCTGCACAGTCCTTCAGCACCCTGCCAGTGACACCATCAGGCCCTGCTGTTTTCCTGGGGTTTGCTGTCCCTAGTACCCGCCTCACGGCATGCTCCTCCATGTTGAAGCTGTGGCTGGTGGATGTGATCAAGTCCTCCGCCAGCGCAGCATCGCCATCCACAGCGCTGGGTCCGGGTCTGTAGTTTGTGATGTTTTGGACCCTCAAGTTGTTCCTGTGGAGGTGGTCCTCAATTTTAATTTTGTAGTCCAGCTTGCCTGCCTGATCCCCCTTTTCAGGTTCGTCCTATCTGCACTGTACAGTTACACAAATATACAATAATCAGATTCCATCTAATGTTTGTTCCATGTTTGGAGTTTGAGTGAAAAAGTTCTCAAATTGTTTCTATCATCGCCAGGATACGTGAAGCTGCCTGGCAAAGTACTTCACATCATCTCATCATTACATCATTACGTCTTTCAGATTGTGTCAATCACAGCAACACTGGCCAATCATGGGCATTTGCCAATCATGAATGTAGAAGTGTGCGGATAGATGACCCTTATGTTGCTGTTTGAAATGATGAGGTCATCTGGCTTCGTGCCTCAGAAGAAACATGTGATAGCCTTCGCCATGACTGCTTGTCATGTGATAGGCTCAAAAATGGCCGTGATTAAGTTAGAAAGAAAACATTTTTTTTTAGTGTTTGAAGAAAATGTGACACACACAACAAAAGTTTGTCTGTTTGATGTTACAGCCATAACATTGAGAAACTGCTGTGTATTTGAAGACTGTAACACCAAGGTCACATGATATTAGAGACCTGTGACTGAGATACCCGTGGCCATTCGGTGGATTTTGGAGGTGACTTATCACAAATACTGGTGTGGAAGGAGGAGATATGCAAATGAAGACACGATAGCCGGTTGAAAAAATCAATATGGTTGAATTGATCTGAAGCTTTGTCCCACGGTACAGCTCTTGAAGGATATCCATCGCCTTAGCCTTGCACGAGCACTATACACATCAAACCACGCTTTAGTCGACAGCAACTAACAAGAGCGAAGTAGCAATGCAGACTTCCCGGGGTCCTGCAGCAATTGTGCATTGTACATGCATGGTGCCCCATGTGACACCACCGACCCACTAAAGGTCAGGCCTATTTTCATATATGGTAAAGAATTTTCGTGCACATCTTTATATTTTTCCTTATAGAGAAACATTCAATTATTAATATATTAATTAATTAATTCATTCATTTATTATTTTCCAAATGGCTAAATCCTACTAGAGTCGTGGGGAAGATGGAGCCTATCTCAGCCAACTCTGGGCCAATGCAGGGTACACTCTGAACGGCTCGCCAGTTCATCGCAGGGCAACACACACACACACACACACACACACACACACACACACACACACACACACACACACCTAGGTGCAAATTGGAACAGCCAATTAGCCTAATGTGGATGTCTTTGGACTGTGGGAGCAAACCAGAGTATCTGGAGGAAACCCATGAAGTGTTAAGAAACAGAAGAAGAGATACGATATCAAGAGAAATAAAAAAGATGATGTTATTAATATCATGGCGCCCGGTGCAGGGGTCATTAACACTCGCCTACAGGAGTAAACAAATGGTTTCAGAAAGACATTGTGGCTGATTCCATTTTATTTCTAAGAAATACCACTGTATTTCATCTCTATTTAATATACCTGGGAACTGAATAGGTAATTTTAGTTACAACACACAAAATACAAGACATTTTATGATCCAGTGTGAATGCAGAAACATCCTATCTTTAATGCAGGATCTGTTGCTGATGTTATGGGAAAATACAAAAGGCACTGACATTACTCACGTTAAATCTGAGGCGGAGATTTTGAACTCAGTTGGTGTTATGTTTCAGCATGGACGCCGTCTGAGCTCGGCTTCTGAACGAACCGGTTCCTCTTCACTGCCAGGAACAAAGCAGGATCATTCCTACAGAGATCAAGAGAGCATTCTGAAAAAAAAAGCAATGCTGTGTAAAAAATAAATCACACCCACAGAACTACTGTTCTGTCTTTTCTCACTCACAACGAAGCTACAATCAGACTTTTCCCACAAGCTTTATATCTCTTACACTTATGGATAATATATAAAGCACAAAAATAAAAACTTAATTATAAACTCTATATTAACACTCATTTAACCTTTCATTCTTTTTCTGAACTGTTTATTTCTATTAGGGTTGCGGGGAGGCTGGAGCGAAGGTAGGGTACACCCTGACCCTCGCCAGACCATCACAGGGCAAACACACACACAACCATTCACACTCACACCTAGGGCCAATGTGGAACAGCCAATTAGCCTAATATGCATGTCTTTGCACTGTGAAAGGAAACTGGGGTTCCCAGAGGAAACCCATGCAAGCACGGGGAGAACATGCAAACTCCACACCGAAACAACCACGCCAAGCTCAGGACTCAAACCCAGGACCTCTTTGCCATGACTCATCCTGTGCTTGTGTTGTGTTTGACCAATTAAAGGCTCTCTAGAAGTATATGCCCCTCCTCCGTAGGGGCGTGTCTTGCTCTTCATTTGCAGCTCACACAAATGTTTATTATCAGCAACAGTGAGAATGGGGCGTGGCCTGGGGGAGTATTTTTTTTCTAAATGGCCGCCTCAATAGCTACCAGTCCATCCTAAACCAATAGCAAGGTTAGCCCTGTAGCATCAGTGATTCTTTTAAATTCAGGTCGGTTTGGAAATTAGTAAATGAGTAAATATGAACATGTGCATTTTATAAACCCTGGTTTCACATGGCAATGTGAGCGTTCAGCGTGAGCCGTATTTACTCTGGCAGGGAGGCCTGAGGTGTCCTCATCTCTGAGCGGCTAAGAGGCGCTAACCATCTCATGTTCTTGTTGTGAATAGCTTCAAGCTGTCTACACGCGCGCACACACACACACACCCACACACACACACACACACTGTCTAATCTTTTAAGCTCCAGGAGTTCCGAGAGCCACTAACTCGAGACCTTGCTTTCTCTAACAAGCCTGTGTTCATGTTTTACTTCCCTTTAATCAACTTTCAAACAAATACAGTAGTGTGCAGTGATGATTTTACATTTAACAAAATGAAAATAAATCAGAAACCAAGTAAAAAAAGTCAGTATTTACTGTGGCCACCCTTTACTTTGATTACAGCATTTAACCTTTCAGGCATAGTGTTGAATGAAGTTCATTCATGCTATGCAAAAGTCAAAACAAACAATTTGCGACACCTTTAAATTTTTCTGAAAAATTGGTATTTTCAGTGTTTTTGTTTATTAGCCATTCTTTTATCTCAATATACTTGTTGGAATTATTTTGTTGTTGTTGTTGTTCTCATTGCCTACAATAGCATTGTTCAATACATTTTCACCAAAATATTATAGAGCAGTAATTTTTTAATTCTTTTTATTAGGAGCCCTTTTACACAAAAGTGGTAGTGTATAATCTTCACTGTATTATTATAATTAACACTCTGTTTTAAACTCTGTTTGTTTTTTTACACCACCGGACACTTTTATTTCCTCACCACAGAGCTGGTGATAGCTAGTGTTCAATCTCTAATCATTGGCTATCGTTAACTCAGTATATTATATTTAGCTAGTTTTATATGCAATGCTAACTAACATTAATAATTTGTGTTAAAGCTAACTGCTGATACATCAGCTCACATTACTTTTCATGTTTTAGAATTTTAACATATCTTTCTAAGCTAACTAACAAACTAACTCACTAACTAACTAACTAACCATAGCACTAATTTAGCAATCTTAATCCGTGTGTAAATGTACTGTCACTGGAGATTTATACAACAATAACATGTTTGAAACGTAGTAAGTCAGTGTTGTTCATAAACACAACAGAAAATGATGGATACTCTGATTTTGCCTGTTGCCATAGCGCCTGATGGTGATCGGTGTCTGCGGTCTGCCACGGAAACATCTGTGGTGATCATCTGCGATATGTTTGTATTTACACTTTCTTTCTCCTCTAGGATGTAAACGAACACTATTCTACAAACTATTCATTGTGCGTGAGTGTGTGTAATTGGGGAAGGTGCATGTACATGTGTGTGTGTGTGTGTGTGTGTGTGTGTATGTGTGTGTGTGCGTGTGCATGTGTGTATACGTGTGTGCGTGTGTGAGTGTATACGTGTGTGTGCCTGCATGTGTGTGTGTGTGTGCATGTGTGTGTGTGTGTGTGTGGGTAAGTGTGTGTGTGTGCATGTGTGAGTGTGTGTTAACTATACATTTGCTTGTTTGTATAAACTTTTTAATTCATTCATTCATTTTGTTACTTTTTTAAATGTATTATTTTATTTTCATCATTTAAAAGTCACACTCACTCAATGGTCAAACCACGTAATCCTACTAGGGTCACAGGGAGGCTGGAGCCTATCTCAGCTGACACTTTGTGATGGAGGGGTACACCCTGAAGAGTTCCATCATAGGGCAACACACAAACACACTCACACCTAGGGGCAATTTGGAACAGCCAATCAGCCTACTGTGCATGTTTTTGGACTGTGGGAGGAAACCGGAGTACCCGGAGGAAACCCACACAAGCACGGGGAGTACATGCAAACTCCACACAGAAACGCCCGAGTTGGGAATCTAACCCAAGCCTTCTTGCTGTTAGGCGGATGTGCTAAACTCTACGCCACCGTGCGGCTCAATATATAAAAAATTATTTTAAGTTTTATTTTATTTCTTTCTCCTGTCGCCCTGCTGTGTTGCTGACTTTGCAGATCTCACATGGTACATGGCAGGCTATGGCAACTCGTTAACCTTTTCTTAGGAGAAAATTGAGCAAAGGACACACACACACACACACACACATTGCCCCAGAGTCCCGGAGTGCTTGCTGAGTGTTTGCTCTCACCTCTGACTGATATAGCGTCCAGCCACATGTTTGGCCGTGTTGGACGGACAGTTAGGTAACACTTAATCAGAGAGAGCTCAAGCCTGCTTATCTAATGATAGGAGCTCGTGGCTGTACCTGCACCTTCTGTGCTTTTCTACTCACTAAACAACAGTGAGAGTGTTCTGATATATATCACTATAACACTGTACTGCAGTGAACACTGAACCACTCCTTTATTTTCTACGTACAGAGCAATAGATTCAGGATCTGATATTTTAAATAAGAGAATTTCAGTTCAAATGAAAAACACAGTAAATCTCCACAACCAGTCAATCTCAAACGATCCCTCAGAGCACCCGTGTGATGTTTATTATCCTACAGATTCACAGATTAGGTCCTACCAAATAAATTATTATTATATTATAACAATTACATTGTATTATAGCAATAACACTTATTATTGGTAAAAAAAAAAAAAACACTTCTAAGTATTGTTTGATTTTTTTTTCCTGTCATACACGACTTCTCCATTCATTAAAAGTGTATGAATATAAATAAAGTTTGGAAGGATGTAGCAGAAATTACCAGTAACCAGGTGAGTGTAAGTAGTTAATACACTAATACACTATACGCTAATAACTTAGTACATTAACTTAGTACAAGTAACTTACTGTACTGAGCTTTAAACATGAAAATCACACCATATACTGAAAAGATCGAGAGGGGGGGGGGGGGGGACAGAGATAGAGAAAGAGAACGAGAGAGAAAGATAGACAGCGACAGATAAAGGGAGAGAGAGAGAGAGAGAGAGAGAAAGAAAGAGCAAGAGTGAGAGTCTGATTGATTGATTACTGATAAATAGACAGACAGATGTGTAAATATGTAGATGGATTCAGTGATAGATAGATAGATAGATAGATAGATAGATAGATAGATAGATAGATAGATAGATAGATAGATAGATAGATAG
>JBCNYH010032596.1:0-12323 GCA_039654325.1 Tandanus tandanus | reverse complement strand
CTGTAAACTCTGGCTGAAGGCAGGGTAAACCCTAAACAGCTCACCAGACCATCGCAGGGCCAACACACATTTTAATTTTTGTCAAATTGCAATAAATCCATTAAGTACAACTAAGAACACAAACAGCATGAAAAACACTTTTTACACATGAAAAACTACTCTAAGACTAGAACAGTATAAAAAAAAAGAATAAAAACTGTATGAAAAAATCCAGCAGCAATCAATTTCATGCCACAGTTAGTTAGGCAGGGGTGTACAGTGTACCTGGGTACCTCACTCCTCATCACTATCTGTAATGTCTGCATCATTTACAACTTCCAGGGAATTCATTTAAGCCCTCCATAAAATTATTAGTATTAGCAAATAAATAACTGAAATTAACTACTCCCCAAACTTCCACAAATAAATGTTTAAAAATAAAAAAAAAGCTACTTTTGAGATTACAGTTATAGAACCAGTTTCTGAATGTCCGCATTTGAAACTCCCTGACATCTATTTGACATTCTATTTACATGGAGTCATATCTGTTTTGAGGCTTCTCATTGTTTTACCGTTATATGATTGGGGGAATCCTTCTGGAATTCTGTAAGTAGGTAGAGTATTCTGGTACTGAATATGAATAATAAGGAAATACCCTGAGCAATCAAAAAAGCTGATTTGAAGGATGTATTTTTGGCGAAATCACATTTTTCTCCAGGTACGCCATTTTCAACTTACTTTATTTCTGATTGGCTGAGAGGAGTTGCGCATGGTGTTTATTGTAAGTTGGAAAGAACGGTCCGATTGGCATGCTTGGTAATAGGGTATAATCCCATTTTGATGACAACCGAATGCAGCAGTTGGATTCAGCCTCCGAACAGGGCGCTAATTTAATGTGATTACTCGTTTTGGACCATATTCAGGCCATATTTCTTAGGTCTCTCCTTTGGGATTGTTCTCATGATTCCACAATTTTTTCCAGGGGTTGTATAAAGCTGTTAAATACCTGGAAATATCAGCTGACTACAATTAGATTGATTTTCAGACCATCACACACACACACAGACAGACGTTTTTTTCACTACGTTTGCCCCGCCTCCAGGTGTCACATCCTGTTGTTGCGGACCAATCTCCTTTTGAGGTATCTGCTCCCCTTCCCTCATTTTGGATTGTGTTCATGACCCGGTCCCACTTCCAAATAAATTAAATAGCACTGGTATAGAGCTTGGCTTAAACCCCACAATAATGTTGACAGTTATGCTTTGATTCTTTGACTTATCACCTCCTGTTTTGCCACAGCGGTTTAGAAACCTGTGTAAACTGTGAGGAATTTTTCTGTGTTCTACAGTTCAGCACGCCAGTTTTCATGTATTTCCCGGCAGCAGCTGCAGCCACATCTCAAAATTTCTTCTGGAATTTTTTCTAGGTAATTTATTTATTTTATTATTTTTGACATTTTGGTCATGTAGGAGATTGCTGAGCTCGGCTGGGGTTTCTGATTTGTGATTGCTCTTGTAAATTCCATTCTAATCCGATCTAATCTCTTATTAACAGTATTCCTACAGTAGTTGGGAATATGTAGAATGGAAATAGACTGAAGGAGAAAGTAATTCTCTACTAAAATGTAAGCTTTCTTCATTAAAATGTCTTGCTTTAAAGCACTTGCCCGTCTGATTGTCTGCTTGTAGTGCATTATGGGTTATACAGGTTAAATCTCACTTATAATATGTGCAACATTCACATTTTATGTTGGTGTGCCTTTATGTTCTGGTTTGACCTCTGATATGCCTTACCCTAGAAAAATTTTTAAAACCTTTGAACTAGAGCGCTAGTCAGATCAAACATCAATGTCCGTTGAGAAAGCCTGGCACGCAATTGGCCTTCCCAAGAATGATAGGTGGGGTAGAGGTCAGGACAGGTGCTGGCCACTTAAGTTCTTTCACCTTAACTTTGTGGCCTTTAGTGAAAAGAAATCTTAATCTACAGAATACAAATATATTGTAGACAGTTCTGTATTTGTATGGAATATGACGGACAGGTATATATTGTATCATATTGGATTGAACACAGTATTTTATTGTATAAATGATTCTTTATTATTTCAGATGTATAAACCCACATTAGAGCAGAATACTGGCATGGAATCAAACTATTCAACAGCAACACCAACAGCAACACCAACACCACCTACCTACACAATAACAACACACAGCAGGACAAAGAATGGCTTTGGTACATGTGAAACATCATTTGGTAAGAGAGGATATGAAGAAGTTCTCGCTTTGTGTGTATCTATTACCACTTTAGTCTGGTAGTGAAGGAGCAAAAAAATAAAAGCTGACATATTTTAAAATTTTTATTTATTTATTTATTTATTTGATTTTCAGATGGAGAACACTTGCTGCTTTGCATAAGCATAACTGTGTATGTTTCCATATTTGTGATCATCATAATGGCTATATCATGGTTAAGAAAGTGAGTTTACTCTTGAGCTATGCCAGTGCAGACTGATATATTTAAAAAGGTCTGGAATCTGAGATGCGCACAGCTAAAAAAAAAATCGTTTGACTCCACTAGGTATCAAACCATGAAGCGCACCATTAAGCATCTGCAGAACTCACAACAGCAGGCATCGTCTTTTCCATCCTCTGAAACCGATCCTTTAGAGCAGAGCTCTGGGCCTGACCAAATAATTACAGTCCAGCTAGAACAAAATGCCACTTCAGCCTCTGAGTTTAAACTCCAGAGCAGGAAGACAGCAGTAAGACCTTTCTGGATATCCATATAAGACTACATTCTCTCCAAAAGGGTTTTTAATACAAAGAGGATGGATTAATATCAATAATGAAAAACTGTATTTCACAGAGTTGCTCATTTAACAAAGCTGATCTCACTGTTCAGCAACTCATCAGATCTGGGGAAAAAGGAGTGCTGTATAAAGCAAAAATGAGACATGGTACTATTAAAGGCCACACCATGTTCACCTGCAAGGTCTATAAAAAAGGTAAGGTTTAGGGACTTTACATTGCCTGTTGGAATAAACAAAGACCTGGTGGTTTAGTATTTTCTTAATTTTTGTGTTTTAGCTGCTAAACACAAGCAGGTCAAAAGGGAGGTTATGATCATGCAGAACTTAAACACACACATGAATCTGCTAAAACTTCTAGACTGGGACATCACAGAAGGTATGATATGGGCTCTTCTGTCATCTTTAAGGCCAACAAGGCAAGCTTTAAGATGTTGCAAGGCGTTTGGAAATGGCAATGCTGGTTGCATCAATAATTCTTCCTTTTTTTGGATCCATCGCGTCTTCTCTTTTTCAATAATCATTTGAAAGTTTTGGTCCATTCCATTCCAAATGTTTGCTATGTACATCGTAAGGGCAAGCACGGTGGGTGTAATGGTTAGCATGTCCGCCTCACAGCAAGAAGTTTCATGTTCTCAATGTGCCTGTGTGGGCTTCCTCCAGGTACTCGGGTTTCCTCCCACAGTCCAAAGACATGCACATTAGGCTAATTGGCTGTATCAATATTGCCCCTAGGTGTGGGTGTGAGTGTAAATGGTTGTGTGTATTGTGTTGTATGTACTGAACTCTGTAATGGTCAACACATGTAAGTTTAGTTGACTTCTCTTTGTGTTTCCGTGTAGCGTTAAATCTCTTATATACCTGCCTGCATGTGTGCTTGGAGCTCATGCACCTATCGTGATTTTTAAAATGTAAAAAACCATAATCTCATTTTAGCTGATAATCTTATGTTCCCATATAACATATACTAATACAATTATTCACCTCAAGCTCAGTGGATATCACTGAATTGAATATTCCCCATTCAATCACACTGTACGGCGACATTCACCTCTAATTATTATATTTTGTACTGTAATAACCAATACTTGCTACCTAACTATACAGTAGAATGGAAACACATTAAACTACATTTTAAACATTTTATTGTGATATCCTATAAAATTGTCACTGATTATAAAAAGAATTTTATAAAAATATATTTTAAATGACCCTATTCCCTGTATTAGTGTCAAATGTTACATTTATGAGTAAAAATAACTGAATGGATTCATTTTTAGTATTTTGTCCATAATTATTTATTTCACTTATGTTCTCTTCAGTACAGATATGTGTACTAACTCTTTTACTACATTTATCTAAGAAATAGTGTGTGTCTTTGTGTCAAAGTGCCCTATATGTTACTCATGGAACATGTTGAACATGGCAGCCTACGCACCTTCCTTATGGCAAATAAACAAAGACTGTGCAAAGATGAAGATTTACAGCACCTCTTCACCATTGCACTTTACCACATAGCACAGGCTTTGGACCATCTGCACTCCAAAATGGTACTTGTACTTCAGCTCCATCTGTTTTCTTCAAAACATGTAATAATTAAACTGTGATTCGTTGACTTCTTATGCAATCATCAGATACTGCATTGCAACCTGGCACTGAGGAACATTATGGTAAACAGATTTCCCCATGAAGTAAAAGTGGCTGAATTTGGATTGGCCAGAGACATAGCGAATAGGCGGAGCCTATCCAGAAACTGCAAGGAGACCGACACTGTAAGACTTTAGCTTTCTCAAATTCAGTTTCAGATGATAATTTTCATTTTAAAGCAACTACACAGTTTTTCTTAAAAAAAAAAAAAAATCCTTCAGACTCTGTAGGTTTGCTGCTCGTATGCATGACCAGTGGTACATAGTTGATTAATGAATTAATCAGAAGTAAAATATCCTGGAAATAACCAAAACTTACCAATACAGACATGAAAAAATTTGTATATCCCATGGACTGATGATTTTTTTCCCTCAATATATATATTTAAACAAGTAAACATTCCTCTTTGATATAGAGCCAACAGATAAAGGTAATACACTTGAAAAAAAAAACACAAGAAAAAATATAGACATATGTATACATATACGTATAAATAATTTATTAAACAGGGCTGCATGGTACAGTAGTTGTTAGCATGTCCGCCTCACAGCAAGAAGATCCTAGGTTTGAGCCCAGTGCTTGGTGAGGGCACTCCTGTGTGGAGTTTGCATAGTCCACATGCTTTGTGAGGTTCCTCCACGTACACCGGTTTCCTCCCACAGTTCAAAGACATGCACATTAAGCTAATTGTAAATTCAAATTGCCCCTAGGTGTGAATGGTTGTGTGTGTTTTGCCCTACAGTGGTCTGCTGAGATGCTCAGAGTGTACCCAGCCTTTCCGCAGAGTCAGCCGGGATGGGCTCCAGTGACCCTAATAAAAGATAAAGCAGTTCACAAAATGAAATGAATGAAATTTAATTTATTCAAC
Organism: Tandanus tandanus; assembly: GCA_039654325.1. Taxonomy (NCBI): domain Eukaryota; kingdom Metazoa; phylum Chordata; class Actinopteri; order Siluriformes; family Plotosidae; genus Tandanus; species Tandanus tandanus. The sequence goes on along the minus strand of JBCNYH010032596.1, from coordinate 7,023 downwards.
AGAATTCTTAATACATTATATCTTCTTCTTTGGAGAGAAAGTAAGTGCACATTTGGGCTCAGAAGCTAGTATTTCCCCCTTTATCAGAAATACCTGCTTGCATGCATTTTGCATAATTGTGACACGGGTTTCTAGAATTTTTTGACCACTCTTCCTTCAGCTGCAAAATGTTTGAGAGGGTTTCTTGCATGCACTTTTCAAATCCCACCATAACATTTCAATGTGATTCAAATCTGTGCTCGACTGGGCAATTCTATAACTCCCTTTCTACTTTGTGAGCCAAGTCCTTTGTGGATTTGCTAATTTGCTTCAGATTATTATTCTGTTGAATCATCCACCTCTGGTTCAGCTTCAACATTCAGTCAGATAGCCTCACATTATCTTAAAGCACTCTTTGATATGGTAAAGAAATCACAGATGAATCACTGACTGCAAACTATCCAGTCTAACCCAGTGCAGTGAACTGGCTTATTCATATTCAAACTTTTGTGTCTCCATACAGAAGCGAGTTCCCTATCGATGGTACCCTCCAGAATATTTCAAACATGACTTCTATGGATTTGAAGGAGATGTCTGGGCTTTTGGAATTGTCATGTGGGAGATGCAAACATTTGGTAAGTTGAAGGAATAGTGATCTGAAAGAATGTCAAGTTATATAAAATATAAAAGTGAAGATTTTAACCCTTTATTATTATCTTTTAGGCACGATACCCTACCCCAACTTGAAAACATCAAAGGAAGTTGTGCATTATGTATGTGCTGGTCACAGGACCCAAGAGCCTGAAAATTGCAGACCAGAAATGTGAGTAGCGATGGTTAGATGTTCTGACTCATTTCACCTAAGAACGATGTGTAATACAGGGTGGAATAATAAACACCATTTTGTTTTACTGGCAGACGTGGGTGGATTATTACTGATTCCATGATAGTCAGTGTTGACCTCAACCCTCAGGCCCCCATTTCTCATTGTATGCTTGCAGTCATCTCCAACATATCAAAGCTTTTCTGGAAAAAGAAAAAGTCCTTAAGGGTGCTAAGATTAATATTATTGCTTTATACTACTAGTTTATTACTTTACTACTAATTAATACTTTACCATCAATACTATACTATTAATAGTAGAGTGCTATATTATACTATTATCTATACTTTTACTGGATATGAGACAGGATTACAAACTGGATTGGACACCACTCCATCAGAGGAGGACATGCATGCACAGCCTAGGGCCATTTTTGAGTAGCCAATTCACCTACAGGTAAATGTTGAGGGCTGGAAGACACTGGGGAGCATAGAAACCCATATGGGCATGAAGAGAACATGCAAAAGTTATTCGCATCACAATCATGCCCCAGCAACACACTGGTGCAGCTGGAGAAAACCCATACAAGCATATGGAAAACACGCAAGCGCCACACAGAAAGGCCATTAGCAAAGCTTCAAACCTTGGCTCTTCCATGCCCCCAAGTAAAAATCTAATTATAATCCCAATGCCAAAAAAGTTGGGATGCTGTTTAAAATGTAAATTAAATCAGAATACAATTATTTGCAAATTTCATAAAACCCTATTTTTTTTTCAAAAATATATGAGATGCTGAAAGTGAGACATTTTACTATTTCATGAAAAATATTAGCTCATTTTGAATTTGATGGCAGCAGCATGTCTCAAAAAAGTTGGGACGGGGCAACAAAAGGCTGGAAAAGTAAGTGGTACTAAAAAGAAACAGCTGAAGGAACATTTTACACCTGATTTGGTTAAATGTCAACAAACCATTAACATAACTGGGTATAAAAAAAAGTATCTTGGCAGAGGTTTAGCCATCTGCATAGAATTTAATTGACAGAACAATATCATCAAAAGATTCAGAGAATCTGAAGAAATCTCTGTGCAAAGGCCAAACCCAATATTGGCAGTACTGCATTAAAACCAGGCATGATTCTGTCATGGAAATCAATACATGGGTGTGTAGGTTATGTATACTTTCACAAAGGTTTGGGGTCAAAATACCCAAACACCTACATTAGTAATGCATTAACACAAATATTTCCATCTTGAAGGGAAATATCAGCTTTGATTCCAGTATTTTACGTCTTCTGCTGTATGTATTTTGCATAAATTTAGACTACCACTATTAAGAATGTCAGCTCTTTTGCTGTTATCTCACCACTAAAACTTGTGCTTATACACTTTCTAAAGCAAACCCCTCACTATAAAAGGAACACCTGTGCATCTGCTTATTTTAAATTATGCAGATACAGGTCAAGAGCTTCAGGGTTTATATCAAACACCAGAATTGGGGGAGTAACAACAGGTTCCACTCCTCTGTCTGCAAAGAACAGGAATCTGACCATGAACACAGATTCACTGAAACTGGATGGTTGAAGTCGAAGCCTGGAAATAGACTAGCTCACTCTTCAACTTTAACTACTGACGTCTAGACAACTATCCAGTTTGATGAGCCTGTGCCCATAATATCTTTACAGTTTGTGTTGTGCATGCTGAGATGCTTTTCTGCTCACGATGATTGTAAAAATTTTCTCTTTATAATCAACAAGGTGTTTCCACCCACAGAACTGGCACTCACTCAATGTTTTTTGTTTTTTGCACCATTCTGTGTAACCATAGAGACTGTTGTATGTGGAAACTTCAGGAGATAATAGTTTCTGAAATAGTCAAACCAACCAATCTGGTAACAGTATCAGTGCCTCAAAGCTGAAGTCACAGAAATATGTTTTTGTTTTTTGTTTTCTTTTGGATGATTGACGAGGAACAGTGAAAGTAGAGTTGTTCCTAATAAAGTTCATAGTGAGTATTTATCGTTATAATCAGTCAGTAAGTCATATATTTATCACAGTATTTATGAAAGAATATCTTTTTTTGTAATAACAAAGTCGGCATTTGATATAAACACTGAAAACATAAGAATGAATATTTTCTGCAGGCTTCAAATGATGAGAGACTGTTGGCAGGACCCCTACTCCATGAGACCTGCCTTTGTGGATATTGTCAGAGTTCTGGAGGACATTCTGGAAAATGACCGTGTATGTGCTCTTTATTTCCTACGCCATAATAAACTATGAAGATATTTCTGAATGTGTACTGTATGTCTTTGTGTAAACACAGAAACTAATGATGAGCATCATTTTTAAAAGGAGTATTGTTTTTCTGAGAATGTTGGAAATATTCATTAATAATGAGAAACTATCAAACTAAAAAATGGTGCATTTCTGTGTGTATAATTTTAGGACTATGTGAATATGGAAAGCAGTGCTGTGGAGTCTAAAGATGAAGATTAATTATTACAACTGACAGCAATATCAAAAACAGATTGCTAGGTCTGGTTCTACAGATTTAGATTCAAGATTTCAGCAATTTCAATAAATGCATCAGAATATTTGATACATTTTTTATTGTATTATGATATGCATCTAATGCATGTACAAAGTATGACTAATAGCTTTTGAAACAAAACTCATGTGGCTGTATTAAGAACATTGTTACTGTTATGTGGAATTCATTATACACAAGTATCCCTGGAAAATATATTTATTATTAAAAATAATGAAGCAGAATGGAGCTACACTAGAATGACTCTGTAAAAATTTTATTTGAAAGATTTTAAGGTATCTACTTTCTAAATCAGTGGCTCAAAGCATTTTCTATACAAAAGATGTATATTGTATATGTGTATATACCATATAATGTGCGATGTATATACAGTAAAGCTACAAAAGTATGTAGCTTATGTATATGAGTGTGAACGTGTGTGTGCATGGTCTGGCGAGTTGTATGGGGTGTACCCCGCCTTCGCCCAGTGAGATAGGCTCCGGCCTCCCCGCGATTCTAGTAGGAGTAAGTGGTTTGGCAAATGAGTAAGGGTGATTAATTAATTGAAAAATTATGTAAAAACTGTGTGGAAGTCAGAGGTTTACACCCCTATGTTGCATAGAATGCAATGTTCATTCATTCATTTTCTGAACCGCTTAATCCTAATTAGGGTCACGGGGAGGCTGGCGCCCATCTCAGCCGACCCTGGGCAAGGGCAGAGAACACCCTGGACACCTCACCAGGCCATCGCAGGATGTAATCGACATATTTATTTTATCAGCTCTTCATCATGGATGAGCAACTTAAAAAACAATGAATTGGTAAAATCTAGAGGGACATCAGGTCAGCTATCAAGGTAAAATATTTTATAATTGATTAGCTAGTGTCAAAAACAGCTAACCTTTTCATAGCTCAAATTTCTCTCTGAATAGTGCTATGAAATAGGAAAAGTCTAAAATAATGGCGAATTTTTAATACACATTTTGATTTTTGATTTTTTTTTTCAAGACTGGAAATAAAACACGGTATGTTACCAAACTAACTAAATTATGTAACAGAACAAAGCATCATCTTCATACCATACACTGCAAAAGTGGTTTGACTAAACTTTGGTGTTATAGAAACATGAAATAAATATGTTCTAGTTTGAATATTGTCACATGCTTTACATTTACGGCATTTTGCCATAGTGACTTGCAATCATCATTTTTGTATGACTGAGCAATCGAGGGTAAAGGACCTCGCCCAAGGACCCAACAGTGGCAGCTTGGTGGTCCTGGGGCTTGAAGCCCTGACTGCCACCTCTGATCAATGCCATCGACACCATGTTATCTAAGTCACTTCCACTTTCCATGACTTTGTTTCATTGTCATCAAATGACACAATACTTCTCCTAACCCCTGAGTCTATGTAATCTAGACAGCAGCAGTGACCACAGGAATTTAAAATTCTCAGGTTTTCATATAACAGAGCTACAGCTTGAAAACGGGAATTCCGAGGACTATGTGAGGCAAAATGTTGACTGTCAGCTCCTGGATCAAATCTGACATCCTGGGAAAAAAACAAAACAAAACAAAACAAAAAAAAACAAGCTGAAGAAATTTACAAATACACGGCTTGCCCAGTTGACTCACATTTTTTGTACTGTTGCAAAATCAGGTCTTAATCAAGAGACACCCATGTTTGAAAGAGCCTGCTATTGTACGAAATGGGAACCTACAGGACTCAGCTCAGATTACAAGGTTGTCCAGATCTGTCAGTAAATTATCTGAAATCCAAAGCCACTATGGACACTTTTCGTCCTAAAAAAGTAACGAAGCCAAAACAAACTGAAGCAAACTTTTACCCAGCCTTTCCCATTGGTGACAACCTGAAAAGCCTTGAGAAGCAGCAGGTTTAACTGTCTGAGATCAAGATAAGAAACAATAAAAGGGTCATTGCCAACAAAATGACACATTTGCCTACAGCCTACATTAAGGATTTCAATGACAGATGGCCTGAACTGTTCCAGCAGAGTGATATATTGATAGAATTGGACTGATTTTTAATTTCTTACTGTGCACTTAATTTAATTTGTTGTCATTCTAGGTCAAATGACCCTGTGTTTTCTGTTAGAATTAACATGTTACAGGCATGGTTAATTGTTAAAACTGGGATAATGTGAGGCCAGTTACTTTTCTCTTGATTCAGGATACAATTTTAGGTGTCAGTTATTTTTGTTTTAGAACAATGCAGAATTCCAGAGGCTTATGGCCATCACTCTTGAGCAGAAGTTCATGCCGCAGTTTGACATCCACAGCTCTCATATGATCATCTGTGGCAAAGGAGGAGCAACATGGCAGAAGACTGCTGATGGATCTACCTGTCCATTATATCAAGATTCTGATTCTGATATAATGGATGGAATCATACTAATATATGGAATGCCATACTATCAAATGAAGCCCAGAGTGTTTGGATAACCAGGAGCAGCGTCACAGTCATATTTTATACAATGCTATATGCAAACCAGTACTGTGTTTGATATACAAGCATACTCTTTAGCAACTGTAAGGACGTCTTAGGTTTTTCAAAGTTAGGTAATTGAAAGGTTTTTTTATTTTATTTTTTTTAACCTATATCCTGTCAGAATGTGTTGTACTTTAGCTTTAAAAGTAAGGATGTCTGTTTTAACATGTTTGGGAAATTAAAATTAGTCAGTTCATGTTATGATGTACAAGGCTGACATTGATCTGCTGTACTCATCATTTTCCTGGGAGAAGATCCAGGGACATTTTGTTCAGTGAAACATTAAAGCATACAAGACTTATAAAAATCAAGTAAGAACATTTTTTCCCCCAAATACAATGCTGTAGGAGGGCAGAAGTGGCCTGGTGGTAGGGTGCTGAATTACTGATCCCAAGGTCGGGGGTTCAAGCCGCACTATCACCTGATTGTCACTGCTGTCCCCCCAGTGCAGCTAACTGGGTTATCAAAGGCCAGCCATGTCTCTCACTGTCTATGGTGAGACGCATGTTAAAGAACCATTGCTGTCATTCGTAAAGAGTAGGCTGCATAGCCGTCAGCATGTTTCTGCCCTGTGATGGCCTGGCGAGCTGTCCAGTGTGTACTCTGCCCTTGCCCAGAGATGGCTAAAATGGGCACCAGCCTCCCTGCGACCCTAATTAGGATTAAGCGGTACAGAAAATGAATGAATGAATGAATCAATAATGCCTTAGGCTTGGCTGGATTGATGATAACATATCCTTCCACACACAGCCATTAATTGGTACAACACAACTCACTCACATTATCCCAACCAACACTTACACAAATCTGACAGTAACTCTTCTCATCAAAAATATAAAAAAAAACATATTTTTCACTTCAGCCTGATGTTTTTGTAGCATCTTCATACCATATTTTACAAGTCATGTTTTTTTTTTTTTTTACAATGATCATAATTTAAAAATCTATAATTTATAATTAAATCGAAATAATTAGATTAATAATTATTAACTAATGACTGTGGGATACAGATCTCAGTTACCTCAACTTGTGAGCTTGTGCCCTTCAACTAGGTTTGATTTATGCACTAATTCTAGCTTACCCTAAATGGCTGCGGTTCTACAAAAATCATCTTTCAATTCAATTCAATTCAGTTTTATTTGTATAGCGCTTTTTACAATTGACATTGTCACAAAGCAGCTTTACAT
>JBCNYH010032387.1:0-12334 GCA_039654325.1 Tandanus tandanus | reverse complement strand
GTGATTTAAATCCGCAGGTTGAGTGATTATCTGTTCACACTGGCCAGATACACTGCTGTGAAAGAAGGAAACACGGAGAGGATCTACAGGAGACCTGAATCCACTTCCACATCACAACATAAAACTTCAACTTAATCAATCTGAAATTTCTCCAGTGCGTTTATCAATGTCACAAACTTTTCTCGGCCTCCTGATTCAGTGTTAATTATACTTCATCACTTAATCGCACTCTGACACTAACACTAGAGGGCGCTTTAACACTGGGTTTGAGTTATTATACAGGTTTATAAACATCTTTAAAATGCAATCAGTATAATTATAAATATTTAGTGGAGCTCTGAAAATGTTTGTATGTGTCCGTGTACAGAAACATTTATACGTAAAGTAAGAGAATAAGCTGCGAAGCGTAAGTGCTCTCAGCGCTGACAGGTGGAAGCACAAGCGTGATTTTTTTTTTTTTCCCCAACATTTTCTTCATTTATTGCATTGCCTGTGTGAGCACGGACGTGACAATTAAATGGGGCTTATGGCTTTACAACATTTACATAAGAATGGAGCTCCATTATAAACTTTACTCAGTCACGTGATCAAAATGTTTAGTGATGAATCTCCATGTGGTTATGTTTAAATGTTAGCACTGAACTGAACTGTGAAATGAAACCTAGTGAACAAACACGGCACACACACCTGCATGAAGTCACCAACAGCGTTCCAGCAGCAGAAAACACACCTGATACTGAGGAGCTGATGATCTTTTCTGTTTTAGCATCTACTAGAAACAATATCATGTCACATCCTGAAGCACAGATTTATAAATAAAGAACAATAATTTATAAACCACACTGTTTCTGTTTGATACACAGAAATGTGTAAAATATGTAAATGAGATCTGTTGGGGTGTTCAGGTTTATTAAGTTGGTGGTTTTCAAAGTAGAAGCACCAACTGTCTACAGGCTACATATTACACAGAATCTAAAATTAATAAACAACCAGTCTCTCCTCATAAGTATGAGAATTAAAGGATTCAGGTTAATCAGGTTAAAGTTAGCAGTGTCGGACATTTTTGTTATGGGGCTAGTGCATCTATCTGTAATCGATTGGTTTGACCCTGGACGTTAGGAGCCTCTAACTGAAAACTGCATCTGCCCCTTCCACAATATTCTGATGTCATGTGACATGATGACCTCTTCGTAGTTCATTCACTTGCTGAACCACTTAATCTTATCAGGGTCCTGGGAATGTTGGAGCCTACATCAGCCGACTATGGGCGAAGGTGGGGTGCACCCCGAACAACTTGCCAGTCCATTGTGGGGCCAACACACTACCATCAATATTCACATCCATATTCACATACATGTCTTTGGACTCTGGAAGGAAACCAGAATACCCAGAGGAAGCCCACGTAAGGACGGGGAGAAACATACAAAATTTCTAACCAGGGTACATTGCTTTAAGCAAGTGACAAGGGGACTGTCTCCAGAGTTGAATGGCATGGAGACCTGTGTATATTCCACTACACTAATAAGAGGAACACTACTCAGAGAAATAAATACTGACGGGCATGTTGTGGGAAACTCATCCATGTCAATAACAAAAAGAGAAAAACATTAATGTCATATACACATGACCAACACCTGCCCTTATTAACCAACATTAAGGGCCATCACCTTCACTGGATTCCTTTTCAAAATAAAAGTACTTACATACACAGGGCTGAGGGCATACTAACTGCATACCTGTCAACAGGGACGACTCAAGATATTTTTTTTAGCTTGAAGTCAGAATTATTTTCATACATTTGTACACACAGACAAAGAATTTCCTTATTATTAATCCTGTTTCAAATTATGGCCTTATAAGAGCACTCATGTAATCCTTTATACTGATCAGCCCAAATAAACACAAAACTTTGTTGTCAGACGTGCTGATTTTATTCCCAGAAGGTTTTTCAGATTTTTTTCCCCCCTCAGAAATTGACTTAAGTGCAGATGTATCCACTCGTCCTCTGAAATCTGGAGTTAACTTACCAAGTTCAAAGGTTCAAGAGTTGGAGACTGTAGGCTACTTAATATACTTTTTATTGAGAAACACTTCTGGTCAAAGGACAGGTAAGATGGTGGTGGAGTATATCTGAGTTGTGTGCTTCCTTACTCTCGTAATCATAAAATGTGCTAAAGGGACAGTCCTATAGTAGGAACAAATCCAATGTTAGTACATACCGAGGATTCTACACATGCATTACGCACTTTCTGTGGCCCTAGCGATACGATATTAACGGAAAAGTGATGAATGTAGCGTGAGTTTACCCATTACTCCCCTTATAGCTGAAGAGAAACCCCTTGGCCTTGTCATTGCCCTGAAGGTGACTTATACCTTGTAAATCGATCCATTTCATTTTAGTTTAACCTCATTAAAATTTCAGTACTGTTATGGTTGATGAGTGTTAAGTTTACAGACTGATTATTTTAACTGATGCAGTTAATTTTGTAATATATCACCTGCTATTAATCCTTTATGTTAGTGCACAAATGCAACGTTATTTAGAAAACTGCTGTAGTTAATTTGTGTGATGTTTGCTGTCTGTGGCAGAGTGTACTGACCCTGGGAGCCGTATTTTAATGGAGCCTTGTGTTCACGTTGTAGTTAACCTATATAGCCACTAGGTGGCAATGTTGGCTTGAATTTGTTCCTTCTGAAGGCTGTAATAAACAATACAAATGATCTGTATTAACTAATCATTTATGATTATATAAATATTAGTATATTAAATTATATTAGTATATATTATATTAGTATAAAATATAATAATTAATAATTTATGTGTATAAATAATGTAAATATTTTGTGTGACCATAATGTTATAATGATATATATATTTTTTGTTATTTCATACACTACACTGAAAGATACAAATACAATCTGTATCCTGGTGCATTGCTGTGCTGTTCATGAACCAAATAACTGTATTCAGGGTGCTGGCAGACACCCCAAGAAGATACTCATCACAAATGTACCACACCATGTACAGTCCAACCAGCGGTGTATTGGTTGGTGTACTGATTTTTCAGTCGGCCCTGTGTATACCCACTTCTACATCCACCCTGATACTAAGCACTAATGTTCTGCAATCACAACAGTATTGTTTTTATTGGCAGGTTTCGTTAAGTTTATAGAGGAGTGATGCTTTTGCTTTGGCATGTTAGCTTTCCTGACATCAGCAGCATATGTATATGCATATGTCTTTCTTGTACGCACGTTATTATCTTATACTTTTAGCTTTGTAATATTGTTTTACTGTCCTATTGATATGATTACGATGTTGTGTGGATGTGTGCTGTGTTGTGATAAATCAATTTTAAAAAACAAGGGGATAAAACTAACGTGAGGGCTCAACAGAGCAACATTTTTTTTATTATGATAGCTAATAATGACAATTCAGTCACTGAATATACATTTAGTTCAAGTTTATTTGTCATGTAAAATGAACATTTAGAATATATAAAGTGTAAGAATAAGAACTATATAAGTATAAGGAATATATATACCCACCAACATGCCCTCTGTGGAAGAGGAAGAGCCTGGGGGTTCAGGAGGGGGTCTGCCCATCACTGGGGCTGAGGTTGCTCAGGTAGTTAAAAAGCTCCTCGGTGGCCGGGCTGCAGGTGTGGATGAGATCCGCCCTGAATACCTCAGGGCTCTGGATGTTGTAGGATTGTCTTGATTGACACGTCTCTACAACATCACGTGGTCATTGGGGGCCGTACCTCTAAATCTGCTGTTGCAAGTCCAGATGCTCCTGTACCGTCTGCCCGACAGCAGAAGTGTGAAGAGTGTGTGGCTGGGGTGGCACATGCAGCCGATGATGGTGGTGGCACATGCAGCCGATGATGGTGGTGTCATCTGCAAATTTGATGACAGTGTTGGAGCTGTGTGTGGCCATCATGGGTGAACAGGGTGTACAGCAGGGGGCTGAGCACACATCCCTGGGGGGCACTGCTGCTGAGCGCCAGTGTGGATGACACAGCGCTATTGCAACATCTGTGGATCTGTTTGACTGGTAGGCGAACTGAAATGGGTAGCAGGCAGTGAAGATGTGATGTGAGCTTTGACTATATGCTTATATATCATGATTGATCAATTCATGTAGATACTAATGCTAAAAACACCATTTTAAGAGTTAGCAAGCCAAAATGTCCTATAATGTATTCATTATGGTAATTTGAGCTGACAAGTAGAAAGTAGCATTTGGTATTTACCACTTGCGAGTTGGTGCTGGCTCAGTGGTTAAGGCTCGCCCCAGTACCACCAAGTACCTTCTTGCTGTGAGGTGGATGTGCTAACCACTATGCCACCATGACACCCAATAGCACACTTGTTTCTTCACCCTCTTCCGAGGACCAGTTTTCATCTACTGACCCCATAAATTAAAAAAAAGGCATCAAAGATGGCAAAACCCCTCAGCCGCCCAGCAGTTCTTTGATAGTAACCTGGCCATAATTTGTAAGGTTAAGGTCATTGTAAAAAAGTCAAATGTCAAACACTAACTGGCAAGTTTATGCACACCTATACACCATAGGAAACCTGCATGCAAAATTTCAGAACAATCCACCTAGCAGTTCATTAGAAATAGCCTGAAATAAATTTAAACGTGGATGCGGACAAGGACGCAGGCAATGACAACTCCAGCAGCGTGAGTCTGAGGGGTAAAAACTGCATTATTATGTAGAGGTGTCACCCTGTTATCTGTGACCCAGATTCATATACAAAATGTGTATATCTATCGTCATTTTATAATGATTCTTACTCTCTCAACTCAAGCAGCAGAGTCACTTTGTGTACATATTACTGGTTCTATATATATCTCAGTCTATATGACAGCGTTACCACAGAACCACATTCAACATGAAGTGCTACACCGTGTCTACAAGGTGTTATCGTTTATTATATTGTGAATTGTTTAGGGATCCTGGTAACTACAGTAATCACCCACTTCATTTTTTTTTCAAGAAAACTCAGAACTAAGGTGTGCAAAAGCAGGCAGTGGTCAGAAGAGGATGAAAGGTGGGTGTGGATGTATTTTTACATGAAAACCATGCTTCAGTTTGTGGATGGTGTTGACAGCACACTGAGTGATGCTGCATTTCTTCTTATTGCTGCTCTGTAAATCAGCTATGTGTTAGTCTGGGATCTTGATATTTTGTGTTTTCTACTATCTTGATCGGTGGATCTCTCCAGTTCCTGACTTAGTAAGATAAGTGTAAGTTGCTCTGGATAAGGGCGTCTGCAAAAATGCCGTAAATGTATTCTGATCCTTTCTTCAACAAAACTTGGCTGGTTTGAGTTCCTCAGGACCTCTTGCTCACTGAATGTGTTTTCTTCCACACAGAATTGTAAAAACACTACCCACCCAGTATGCTTTAAACACCAGAGATGAACACATTCAGGGAAAATTCCAGATCAGCAGTTACGGTAGTATGTAAATCAGCCCATCAGGTCAAAGTCTTCTTCAGCTAATAGCTGCTTTGTGGTACAAAATTGTTACAGTGTATGACCAAATTAAAAAGGAAGAGGTGCTACTGTAGAACTCTCTATTAAGAACAGACCTGCAGCCTCCTAACTTTTGGGTCATGTATATATCAACATAAGTAATCGAGTACAAATAGAATAGGTCTGGATAAGACCCTGACACATCCGCCTTTACAAAACTCAAGCATTAGAGTGCCTGAAGTAAAAAAATATCACGGCACAATCTTGAACAGTTAAAACTAGATTAAATCTTACTATCTCATTTCTTTTAAGATTTATCTAAGTGACTAATAACACTTCTGTGAGTCTCCATTTTTTTTTAGATTAAGTTTCTCAGGCAGTTTAGATAGCCATCCAACTTTGGTGTAATTGCCGCTATGCTGTGGTGGCAGCCTTAAAAGTTCATGAGAAATCCTCAGCATGGACTTAACAGGGCTTAACAAGACCATGTGTGTAGGAGCTACTGTAAGAGAGAAACATTAACATTCACCAGAAAGGAGAATGGTGCGAACTGACAAAGACAGATACTGATTTTCCAGCAGCCAGTAGTATATCCTTGTAGTAGCTTCATCTGAATAGTCTCCCCAAACTCCAACTCTGGCAAATCCCTTGTTGTTCTTAAAGATCATTAAAGGTCTTTGTGAGCTGTCGTTGGGGGCACAACCTTTCTGTAACCCCTACCACCACACAGGGCTGAAGAAGCTTGTTTGTCACAGTAATCGATGTCTTGAACCTCCTTGACATAAAGTGCTATGCTCACTTGCTTTCCATAATGGTGTTTTTCCGGTACAATCAACCCATCCAGTGATGTATTCCATCTCGTACCACCTGCCACAGGAGAGTTTTTGCTATTTTAACAGCTGACTCAACTTTATCATTTGTTTTTGAGTGCCTTGATGAAGAGGTCACCTGGTCAAATTCTCACTCTGAAGCAATTTGTTTGAATTGAGATCCAAATCGTGGGCCATTGTTCAAGATCACCTTGTCTGACTGGCCAGGGCGGGCAAATTGGGACTTTGCAGCACTTGATGACAGTGTCTTCTTACAGGACTGGAAGCTGATTCATCCCCCGAAACAATAGAGAATAGAGGTCAACAACCAGATATTCCCTTCTTTTTATGGGCGAGAGGTCTAGATGCAAAGGTAATGGCCTGGCCTTTTTGCCTGAGGTAACTCCCAAGGCTACTTTGGCTGGAGTCGCTCTACAATATCCAGTATCTTCATGGTAGCACAGCACAGTTATGAAAGTAGCTAAGGATTTCAGTTCAGACAATGCCATATTGTGCTTAGGAAGCCAGTGCCATGGGGTGTCCTCTCCAGAGGGTGACATGGGAGTGGATTTTCACTCTTGTCCCATCCCACTTCCACAGAAAAAAAATCTTGTCCCATCCCAATCCCGGGAAAGAGTAAAAAAAATTCCTGTCCCATCCCACTCCTTGTAAAATGACTCCCACTCCCATCCCGCTCCCATTAAGAACGACTCCCGCTCCTGTACCACTCCCATTTTTTCCCTATGCCTACTTTAGTTGAATGTACCCAAACATAAGATATAAAGTTGCATTTTATTCATTTATTGAGCACTTGTTTCCTTTAAACAGTGACATTACTTGTATGTTTTATGTCTTTTATGTTATGTCACACTCGACTTTCATGAAGTTCAGAAATATTTGCCACTTCCCTGCCAGTTCTGTAAGCTTAATACATAGGTTGTTACTTCTGACTTTGCTTTGCAATTAAATTTTTACCACATTGGTTTCTCTGCTGGTGTTTGCTCCCTCCATTGCTGTTCTTCTTCTAATTCCGTCGGAAAGCAGCAGCCGGACGCACTGTTGGCTTCTCAGGCCTGTGGCCAGGATTTTGAATGGAGGGGTTCTCAAGGCAGGAGGGTGGACCTTTTTTGTTCGGCCGGGGGTATGGGGGCTGCCTAGGTCCTGGGCGAAAACCCTGGTGTGGGGCCCGGGGGTGAGGGGATGCTTTAGGGTTAGGGTTAGTAAGTCCCCCTGAAGCTCCAGATTAAAGTTAAAAATTACTTTTGGTTATACATTTTTTTACTAATAAAATATACACCTGTACAGTGCGTTTACTTTGAGCAGCATGTAGAGCGATGTTTTTTTTTATTAACAAAATGTTACAGCACTTGCTTTATGGTTTTCTTAGCAGAGCAACCAAACAGGTACAATAACTACCCGTACTTACACACTAAAGCCAATTACTGCTACCACAGGGTACAACAACCTGATACAGATATCAATCTGTCCAGTCCAGCTATGTTTGTTTATAAAGCACAAAGTTCCGGTCTACCCATGATCCTGTTACTGTATGTCCTTTCAGATGTCAACTCCTGAATATCATTTTTAGTAGAAAAATAAAAGGAATAATCAGTTAAGGGACCTATTAAGGCAGAAAAACTGTCATGAATAGGGGCTATAACCTCTTTTGATACTGTGACATTTCTACAAATATCTAGTAGATAGAGCGTGATCATATGCAACAACACTCCCAGTCATTTTAGAATATTTAACATAAGATAATGTTCAATTCAGGCATCGCCCACAATTGGGGCTTTGATAGTGGGTAAAACTGATTCTGAAATCTTTAAAACCATGGGGGAATTATAACTATTCACTCACACACATAACACAGACACTTTATCATAGCCATTTTTTTCTGGAATGCTAATATTTCAACAAGGTTGTGGCTGAAGATTTACAACTGTCATTGGTCCTAAACCAGTGTGGCAAAATCATGGAAACTGCAGTACAATTACGATTTAGCCCTGAATCACTACTGGTCTGTATAAATTGCAACTGGTCCATAAATGTACATGCATTTTCAGGGTCCAAAAATGCAAAGAAATAGCACAAATTGTCTGATAATGTATTTTATTCCAAGACATGTAGAATTTGGCACTACTATAAACAAGTTAGCCACTATAAACAAAAGTATAAAATATGAAATAGTGAAATATGGACACAACTTGAAAGTTCCTTTAAGAAATTAGCATATACACTATGCTACAGTCAACCTCAATCATTCAGATTGAGTGTTAGACTGACTGTTCATCATTTTACAGCAGTTTTTTAGAGCAATTTTAGATTTTCTGTTCAGGCTTGTAGACAGCTTCTGGCGGTGTTACTGTTGACACCTGTAGCAGTGCTAGTTGCATGACGGCTGTCAAATCTGCAGCCATTTCACACTGAGGTGCTGGAATTGGCTCAAAACAATTTTCAGTAAAATGGTCCCTACAAATAACTGAATGAATGCTGGGCGTTTTCCAGTCTGAACCATATTTGTTTAACTCGCTTAATCCATTCATCACACAATGTTGCTGGGTTGGTCGGTCAGGGGAAACGCCTAATAAATCAACCACATTGTTCTGTGTGTACACTGTTTGTTATCATTCAGGTTTACAAGTTTCCTCCAGTATAATCATTTCCCATAAATCATTGCGCAATCTCATTACATACTTTATTAATATTCTGGGCTTTGCTCAGTGTAGCAGCCCTTAGGATGAACCAGTGAAGAGTCTGTAACAGGTGTTTGTGTGTTTATTCATCTGAAGTCTTTTAAACACCGTGAACACTATAAAAAATAAATACAACAGATTTTTTTTTTTTGCTGCTTCCTAAACAAATATGTCAACAAAGACATGAACTTACAGCACAATACCTATGCATTAGTGAATATATAAGCACATAGCTTAAACCTTCAACACCTTAATGAATAAAATAATAATCACTCAAACAGTTTAATTTGAACAGAAATCTCTTTCTACTTCAAATAGTGCTAAATACCTGCGTTACAGTGTAGGCTTATTGAAAGAAAACTACAAAATGGCGGCGCCTGTCCTATGTTTTTTTTGTTTATTTTATTTTTTGTTGTCCTATTCCCGCTCCCGTCTGCTCCCGTTAACTTTTTATCCTGTACCGTCCCAATCATTTGATTAATAGTAAAGTTGACTCCCATCCTGCAGAAATCCCACAGGAACCCCGTGACCCATGGGATTCCTGAAAAAATGCCAGCCTCTTGTCCTCACACATGACTAACAGGTGCAGCATGAATTTTGATAGTTAACAAAACCAATGAGACACTGCATGCCTTTTGTGTCTGAGAAGTTAGGCATGTCTATGATAGCTTTCATTTTTAACCCAGCAGATGACAGAATGTGTCCATGAAGGCAGTCTTTGACTACCTTCGACTGTCGCTTCTTCAAGCATAGCTGCAGTTTGACCTCTCTGTAGAGCTTCATCAAGGCCAGTAGGTTGCTGTTATGGTCCTTGTCAGTCTCTTCATTCATTTCATTGATGAGCTTAACTCCTTTCGGTCCCTCCAGGAGGTAATGTTTCGTGACACATCTTAGGTGCCACTGAAACTCCAAATGGTATTTTGAGCCAGAGTTTCCTGCCTCGGGATCTAGAAGGTGGTCATGGAGTTGCTTTCCTTGTCCAGTCTGCACTATAAGAATGCATGCCTGGTATCCACCAAAGTAGAAACCCTTTCCTTAACCAATTTGTATAATACATCCTCAATAGTGGGCATTAGGAAATGTAAGCATTTTGGGTCCAAACATCCTGTGTGGATTTATTACAATGTCCATGTTGCTGATACACTTTGTCTACTTCATGACATCTGATATTCATCCAATAGATCCTTGACATCTGATTTCATTTTGATGAGGAACATTAAAGTTTACCTGTGGTGAATTTGTATTACTAGCTCTATAAAACGATCACATATGACATCAGCGAACCCATCAGGCAACATCAGTCCTTGCTTCTTGTCAAGTATAGTCGAGTGCTGCCACACTACTACTACTACTACTAGGCATGCACAGTGGCATGTTGCCTTCTTCATTGGCTATTCCAGCCCTGGTAGTGATGTGAACTCGTTGTTTTGCCCTATTGGCTGGGCTGTGTGCAGCAGACACCAGTCTAAGATAACAAATTATCGGTGTCAGTGCTGAGCTGTGGGTTGCTAGGAAAATGGCGGCGTGCAAAGCATACGGCTGCACAAACAACAATCATGGAAAACATAACATAACATCGGCATACAGGCCATACTCAGCGCCTCGCCAAAAAAAACCAGTAAACGGTAAGAGCCTTTAGTATGCGGTGAAATTTATCACCTAAAATGTTGCTTGCTGCTTGTTTACTTGCGTTGGACAACCCGGTCCAACAAGGTCACGTCTCTTCCGGGAAAAAATGGTTACTCCGCATTGGTTCAGCCCCCGCTAGTAATCTGTGGGATAAAATTACACAGTATAGTGCTATTTATGGTCCTTTATGTTAAAATAAGCTTGGTATCACTTAAACATATTACATTTCACACAAATTATGCTGTAAGGATGACCAATATCAGTACTCTTAAAGTCACCTGCTTGTAAGGCATGGAGTAAATCTCATTCCCACCTGTTAATAGAGGAATGGCCACATATTAATAATCTCGGTACCACAGATTACTATCTTGTAGCCACTAATCAAGTGATTTCATTTTCATGTATTAGCCGATGTCACCTCCTGGGCTCCCTACTTTTAGGACACATCTTTGCAAAGTGATTTTTCATCCCACATATTTTGCAACATTTACCATATGTCAGAGAGTGTTGCTTGCTCTTTGAGTGTGCACTGCTGCAGTGTCTAAATATACTGTCAATCTCTGAGGTTAGAGCCCTAACGTCCAGGGTCAAACCAATCGATTACAGATAGATCTACTAGCCCCGTAACAAAAAAAGTCTGACACTGCTAACTTTAACGTGATTTTAGAAAAATCCTTTAAAGCTTATACTGATGAGGAGAGACTGGTTGTTTATTAGTTTTAGATTCTGTGTAATATGTGACCTGTAGACAGTTGGTCCTTCTTCTAGTTTAAAAATCACCCACTTAATAAAACCTGAACACCCCAAAAGATCTCATTTATATATTTTACACGTTTCTATGTATGAAACAGAAACAGAGTGATTTATAAGTTATTATTGTTCTTTATTTATAAATCTGTGCTTCAGGATGCGACATGATATTATTTCCAGTAAAAATAATAATCATGCTAAAATAGAAAAGATCATCAGTTCCTCAGTATCAGGTGTATTTTCTGCTGCTGGAACGTAGTTAATGACGTCATTCAGGTGTGTGTACAGTGTTTGTTCACTGAGTTTCACTTCACAGTTCAGTTTGGTGCTAACATTTAACATGAGCTTGACTTAGCTGTCGCATCCGTGCTCATACAGACAACTCGATAAATGAATTAAATAGACCACAGGGGTCCAGACGCTCCCGCTGAAACGACCGTTTCATAATATGCCATATTGAACAAGCATAGCAAATTTGAAAGCCCCAGCTTCAGCAAGTGGCAAGAAAGTGTCAGGAAACCTAATATACAGTTTTGCCTGTGACCTTAAAAAGTAGGTCAAGGCCACTCATACACAACCTCTTCCTAGCAATCATAGTAGTGAGACAGCATACCGAGTTTGAAAGCCCCAGCTTCAGCACATGCCAAGTAAATGTCCGGAAGCTAAAGTGTGACGGACAGACAACTCATTTCTATAGCTCCCGAGGGGCGGGAACTAAAAATGGTGGGAAAAATGTATCACGTGTGTGCTTTCACCTGTCAGCGCTGAGTGCACTTGCACTTGACAGTTTACTTTATGTATTCATGTGTCTGTAAATGTACACATACAAACATTTTTAGTGCTCCAATAAATTTTTATATAATACTGATGGTGTTTTAAAGATGTTTATAAACCTGTAACTGGTGTCAGGGTGTGAAAAAGTGATAGGGGGTGCTTTAACACTGGGTTTGATATATATATATA
>JBCNYH010032336.1:0-12335 GCA_039654325.1 Tandanus tandanus | reverse complement strand
ACCACAGTGTAAAAGAGGATGCTGGCAACCACAGACTGGTAAAACATCCGCAGAAGTTTGCTGCAGATGTTGAAGGATCGCAGTCTCCTTAGGAAGTACATACTGCTTTGTGTTTTCCCATACAGGTGGCTGGTGTGTGTTGTCCAGTCCAGTTTGTTGTCCAGCCACAGCCCGAGGTATTTGTAAGAGTCCACCGCCTCCACCTCAGCTCCTTCTAACAGGACTGGTCGCGATCTTGGTCTAGACCTCCCAAAGTCAATAACCAGTATAACTTGGTTATAAAAACAACAAGATATCAGTTGAGCATCTTCATATTGGCATCAAGTTAAAAAAGTTAACGAAGTTATAAGGAAAAAAGTCCTAAGATATAGTTACTTATATGATATACATAAGAGGAAAAAAAGTTACTGGATAGGAAGTGCAATGATAACACTACGGTTCAGAAGCAGATGTAAAATGTCCATGATTCATTTAAAGTGCCTAGTGTAATATTCAAGTCCCATGTTCAGTGTGCAAAAGAATAAAATCCAGGCAGTAAATTGAAGTGTGTGGAATGTATGAGGGCTGCAGCAATGCAGTTATGTCACAGTTATTGCAGAGGAGTGTGGTGTGTGATGATGATAAGTGGGGAGCAGAGAGAGGGGGCACCGATCATTCAATAGCCTCACTGCGTGGAAATAGAGGCTATGGGTTAATCTGTTAGTTCTAGCACAGATAGAGTTGTATCTTCTCCCAGAGGGTAGCAGATGGAACAAGTGATGTGCAGGGTGGTGCTGATCACACAGGATGTTCTGCACACGACGTAGGCAGTGAGTGGTGTAAATGGTGCTGATCTCAAAGAGACTGGTCCCGATGATTCAACCTGCTGTTTTTCCATTCTTTGAAGTGCCTGCACAGCCACAGTGCAGCTAGAGATCAACACCAGAAAACCGTAGGCCAAAATACTACCAATAGCACTGTGGTACAAGTTAACCATGAGTTGCTGAGGGATGGTGGTACTCTTCAGTTTCCTCAGATACAAGAGACGTTGTTGGGCCCTTACTACTTCCTACTCCCTATTCAAAAGCTGTTTTCTCTGGTATACATTAGACTTAATGTCAAAGTTGCATATCAGTCACTACAGTGGACGCTAGTGTGTCATGCCATACACTACCACCCATTGGTCAGCTTTTGTAAGTGTAAAAAAACCTCAAAAACAAGATGACGAACAGAAGAGCAGAAGTGCCGCGCAGCGAAGGAATATCTGTTGATTTCTTCTATCCTAGGAGACCCTTGCAGGTAAAAAACAAAATATGGGGACATCAAGCAACAACTAAGCAGTAATATAATTGTTAAAGTTTCCGAGTATCGATTTTGAGAATTGAGGAAATTGTGATTAATCATGTGTCCACTAAATTGGACCTCATGCATTTTTTTTTCATTTATAGTATTGCTGTGACTTTGTGGTTTTTGAAAATACTTCATCTGCAGTAACTTTTTGGCTGCAAATCAATTAATTTATGTTATTAGAATTTAAATTTAGTTTTTTTGGAATGTAGCAATATTTTGTGGATATTAGTCCTATCATGAGAGTAATGATCCATGTTTTGTAGGGGTCAGATGCAGAACATGATAGGAAAGCCTACAGGATAGTGGAGCAAATGCCATCTGAGTCAAGTGAGGATGATGTTAGTGGCAGTGACGAATGGCTACCAGAAAAAAAGAGAATTAGCAAATGACAGCAGTAGTGACAGTGAAACTGAGCTTGCTGAAGGAGCTGTGGATGCTGAGGAATGTGTGGACCTACCTGACAAAGCTCAAGAACACAAAAAAGCAGACATGTCTGGAAAACCAAAGACAATGAGCTTGAGGGAGACTTGCCTCCTTTTTTTAGGAGAGTGGAAAGTGAATTTTGACGGAACAGAATTGATAGATTTCTTCATGCATCTATTTCTCGAAGATCTGATAGATGAAATAGTGCACAATTCAAACCTCTATTCACTGCACAAACAAAAAGAAAATCTGGCTATGACAAATGATGAAATGAAGAAGTTTCTAGGGATTAATTTGGTCATGTCATGCCTCAGATACCCAAGATCAAGAATTTACTGGTCATCAGAGGAAGGGCTGCATCTTGATTTGATAGCAAACGCCATGCCGCTGAACAGATTTGAGCAGATTCTGAGGTACATTAACTTTGTTGATAATTATTCACAGGATCCATAAAATGCTGATAAGCTCTTCAAAATCAGGCCAGTGTTGGATACACTCAAGAAAACCTTCCGTTCAGCAGTGGATCCTGAAGAATTCCAGTCGATTGATGAAAAGATCATTCCACTCAAGGGGCATTTGTCTCAAGCAGTACATCCCAAAGAAACCCAAACACTGTTGTGTGAAAGTGTGGATTACAGCAGGGAGCTCTGGATACATGCACAGATTTGAAGTGTGTCAGTGTTTGGCTGGGTGTGGTGCAGTCAGTGGATTGCGAATGGCTGCAGATGTAGTCATGCACCTCTGTGATGACATACAGCAAAAGAAACATAAGGTGTTTTTTAACAATTTCTTTTGCACCATTCAACTTATTCAGGCATTGAAACAACAAGGCATCTATGACACATGTAGCAGCAACAGGCTCCAGGAAGCACAACTGAAGCTGAAGATTGCAAAGCAAATCAAAGAAGAAGGTAGCAGATCTTGCTTTTTTGTCACCAGTGCTGAAAACATCACTGTCACTTGCTGGCTGGATAGCTCAGTGATTCACATGGCCTCTTCCTGTGTTGGCCAGTCCCCACCACTTGATTATTCATGAAGCCAGAGGGGTTAGTTGAAATAGGAGAGGTAATCAAAGCCCGCAAAGAGGATGCTACACTACATGACTCTGCCTCTAATCTGCACCAAAGCAAATGTGGGAAATTAAGCCATGAAGAAATCTTTTGACTATTTGCCGACCAGTAATACAATTGGAAATTAGGTAGACATAGTTCACAACTGATTTACAAATTCTTGGGGTCTTAATATGCCACAGGAAAGACGAGATGTTTTGATCGTTTTTTTTTTTTAATAACTATTATAAAGGGAGACATTGAAACAAGAACAGGAATTTAGGAAGGACATTCATTTTAACAGTGTTAATTCTACCAATCAATGAAAGCAGCAGACTTTCCCAGCTCTGAAAGTCCAACATTAGAAATTACAACTGAGAGGTTAGTAAAAAAGATAAATGAAAATGTCCTTGTAATATTGATATATGCACAGATTTGAAGTGTGTCAGGGTTTGGCTGGGTGTGGTGCAGTCAGTGGATTGCGAATGGCTGCAGATGTAGTCATGCACCTCTGTGATGACATACAGCAAAAGAAACATATGGTGTTTTTTAACAATATTTAAAACAAGAATCACTAAGTTTGAAGGGAAGATCTGATTGTTGTAGTAGTAGAGCCTTGGAGTTAACTGGAAAGTATTCACTTTTAGAGATACTGACTTTGTAACCTGAAAAAATGCTAAACCTCTCTACAGTAAAAAAAAAAAAAATTACCAGAATTTAGTTCTTTGGATCTGAGACGTATAACAGCAAATCGTCTGCATAAAGAGACACTTTAAACTCCATGCCCGAATGGAAAATCCCAGTTAAAGTGGGATAGGATCTTAAATTAATTGCCAATGGTTCCATTGCCAGAGCAAACAGTGAAGGGGAGAGGAGGCAACCCTGTCTAGTACCATGGGAAACAGTAAAATAACTGTACTGAATGCCATTAGTAGTAACATTGGCAGATGGAGAAGTGTAAAGTAGATGAATCCAAGAAATACATGCATTGCCTATAACGAATTACCAAGTACTATGAACAGATAGTCCCATTCAACCCTATCGAATGCCTTTTCAGCATCCATAGATAACACAACCTCTGGGGTTGTGGAGCATGGGTTAAAGTGAATAATATTCAAAAGAGTTCCAACATTGTAAAATAGACATCTTCCCTTAATAAAACCAGTTTGCTCTTCTGCCATGAGGAATGGCAGAATTTTTTCCAAACGTGTAGCCAGAACCTTAGCAAGAATTTTTGTGTCTACATTTATCAAGGAAATCGGTCTGTAAGAGGTGCCTAGCTCTGAATCTTAGTCCTTTTTTAATAGAAGACATATGGAAGCTTGTTTAAAAATAACAGGAGAGAACCTTGCTGCAGGGATTTAAGATAAACGAAATGCAGAATTGGGGCCAATTTATACTGAAACTTTTTTAAAAATTCCACTGGGAAACCATCAGGTCCAGGAGCTTCCTTACTTTGCATATTCGATAAAGCTTACTACTTCCTGAGTAGTTAATGGTGAGTCAAGTTTATTACCAGTAGCAAAGTCCAATTAAAGGATGTCTTGAAAATTTGTCATATCAGTATTATCAAGAGGGGGTTGAGACTTGAAGAACATGGAGTAAAAAGCTAGGGAAAAAATTTTGAGGGTCTGTGTGCAACAGGCCAGATGCATGTTTTATCTGGGGGATCAAACATGAAGCAGATTTCCGACACAGTTGGTGAGCTAGGAGATGACTTGGTTTATCACCATGTTCATAATAAGTGGAACAAGAGTGTAAAAGAAGGCATTCTGCCTCAGAGGTAGTTATTAAATCAAACTCAGTCTGCAAGACCGTCTGCTGTTTAAGTAGGGTGGGAGATGGAGCAGTAGCAATTTGCTGATCAATCAGCTATATTAGTTGAGAGATTATCAAGCTTGAGTTTACAAGTCTTTTTTCAGATGGGAAGAGAAAGAAATGATTGCACCTCGCAAGTAAGCTTTTAAAGGTTCCCAAAGTAAAGAATGTTAAATGGATTGCATCGAATTCTGGTTGAGTAAAGAAATCATCTATGGAAGTTGAGATCAATTGAATAATATTATCAGCTGATGATAATAGTGTGTTAAACTGCCATGGTGTTGAATAACGGTATTGAGGTGAAATCTGAATATCAAGAGAGAGACGAGCATGATCAGGAATTACTACTGAATATCAAACTAGATTAAATTTAACTGCTGCACGTTTGGAAATAAGTTTTGTGTCAACAAAAAAAATAATCATACCCATCTGGCTTTAGAATCGAAATTTGAATGATACACCTCGGATATTCATGGACATTTTAACCAAACCTGGTCTTTAATACACATGTGTGTTTGTTGTAAAGATATCAGGTCAGCCTTAAGTCATTTCAGGTGTGTGAACGTAAGTGATCTCTTTAAAGGGCTCCCCAAACCCCTAATATTCCAGCTCAGGAATCTCACAGTAGAACTAAGCAAAGGGATATGGCCGTTATTACCAACAGTGGTCATTCACTCAGTAATTATAGATGGCATCTTGAGTGAAGCAACTCCACCCAGAAGGAAAAAAAAAAGAAAAAGAAAAAAAAAAAAACAGAAGAGGAAGGGGGTGTTAATCTCCCTAAGCCTCAAAACAAAAAAAGAACCCTTAGCTTTTAGCTTTCCTTAATGGATTTACAACGGTCACATCCCCAAACAATGGAAAACCCAGTGCTAACTTCAATAGGAGTAAAATCCCCCAAAAAAGAAACATTTGCAGTTACTAAATAGGACGCCAGTTCACAGCTAAAATGTTCAATTCTTCAAAGTAATAATGAATGTGGCGGCATCCTCACGTAAGTTAAAGTCTTTCTGAACACCATTGTATGTGAGATAGAGGTGCACAGAGGAGAGCAGGCTGAAGAGCATCCCTGGAGTCTTGCAGAGCTCGTGGGAACAAGCTGTCTTCACAGAAAAGTCAGAAAAGATAGAGATGAACAGGTCACTGAACTTGATCCGTTGCTGTGTTCTGGTACGGCAAAGAATATCCACACAGTCCATATGATAATGGAGCTGTACAATGATGGAGTGAGGGCACTCACCAGGCTTTGGCTTCGGCTGAAGGGTTTGGTGGGCTTGGTCCAGAAGGGGTTACTTCTCGAGGCGAAGAGCCTCTTTGAGAAGAGCGGACACAGTCACAGTAGAGGCTGAGTAACTTAAGTCTTTGGGAACCCCGATGCTTCTTATATTGTTGCACCTGGATCTCACCTCTAGATCCTCACATCTACTTTCCATTTTAGACATCTCAGCAGTCAGAGAGCTCATCTTAATTTGTAGCGTAACAATACAATCAGTACAGGTGGAGAGAGAAGTTTCCATTTCAGTCACAGTATTTCTCAATGCTGTTACGTCAGACTGTGTGTTCATAATGGCTGTGGAGAGTTCACATTTCACAGACTGTAAATTCATTTTAATGATGGATTCTCGTTCAGGGCCTCATTTCATCCTGCTGGGTAGAGGAATCACCACGACGTGGAGACTGCGTCAACAAGGTAGGCTTCTGTGTTAACCCAAAGGAATTGGCACTAGATTTAAATTTTGCTGGCATTTTTCAGGTTATTAAACCTAGTTAGTGAATTAAAAGAAAAGTACACACCAAAAGGAAAACAAAAAGGTGCCCACAGCAGGATTTTTTTTTATCGAAGCAGGAGCACCAAAACTTGCGTCTCACTCCACTTTTTTAACCTAACCGGAAGTCTAGCCACACAGTCTTTAGTTCAAGAGTTCAAGTTCAAGAAGCTTTATTGTCATTTCAACCACATATAGCTGATGCAGTACATAGTGAAACGAAACAACGTTTCTCCAGGACCAGGTGCTACATAAACATACAACAAGGATCAAATTCGTCAACAAAACAACACAGAGCTAGGACCAGTTTTTTGCCCTAGCAACATAAAGTGCAAAGTGTGCATCTATGTGCAAACAGTGCAAGACTGTTAAAGACAGTACAGTGCAACAACAGTACTAAAAAGAAAAAGACAACACAAGAATGAGACACTTAGTGCCAAAAGAGAGAGAGAAAAGGATTATATGGAATATGAAAGTGAAATAAAATTAAAATGAAATGAAATGATGTACAGAGTAGCATCGGTTGAGGTAGTGCAAATAGAATATAGGCCTAGACATAAATATAAACATAGCAGCGTAATGAGATAATGACAGGGTTGAGGTAGTGCAATAAATAATGAATGATGTAAGTTTTGTGTATGTGTGTGTGAGGGACAAAGGGTTTTGTACAGTTCAGTTCTTTACGTCTTGTACAGTTCTGGGTGTGTGTGTGTGTGTGTGTGTGTGTGTGTGTGTGTGTGTGTGTGTGTGGTGTGTGTGTGTGTGTGTGTGTGAGGGAGAGAGAGATTTTTGTGTAATTCAGTCCTGGGTGTTGAGAAGCCTAATGGCTTGAGGGAAGAAACTGTTACACAGTCTGGTTGTGAGGGTGCGAATGCTCCAGTACCTCTTTCCAGATGGCAGGAGGGTGAAGAGTGTGTGTGAGGCGTGTGTGGGGTCATCCACAATGCTGTTAGCTTTGCGGATGCAGCGTGCAGTGTAAATGTCTGAGATAGAGGGAAGAGAGACTCCGATGATCTTTTCAGCTGTTCTCACTATCCATTGAAGGGTCTTGCGATCCGAGACGGTGCAGTACCCAAACCAGGCAGTGATGCAGCTGCTCAGGATGTAGAGGCGCTGCTGGGCTTTCTTGCTAATGGAGCTGGTGTTGAGTGACCAATTGAGATTCTCTGCCAGATGGACACCAAGGAATTTGGTGCTCTTGATGATCTCCACAGAGGATCCGTCAATGAACAGCGGTAAATGGTCACTCTGTGCTCTCCTAAAGTCAACAACCATCTCTTTAGTCTTGTCGGCATTCAGAGACAGGTTGTTGGCTCTACACCAGGCTGTTAGCCGCTGCACCTCCTCTCTATAAGCTGACTTGTCCTTCTTGCTGATGATACCCACCACGGTCGTGTCATCAGCGAACGTAATGATGTGGTTGGAGCTGTGATTTGCTGCACAGTCGTGAGTCAACAAAGTGAACAGCAGTGGACTGAGCACTTACATTTACAGCATTTACAGCAGACGCTCTTATCCAGAGCGAATTACAATTATAATTTTTTTACAACTGAGCATTTGAGGGTTAAGGGCCTTGCTCTAGGGCCCAACAGTGGTGATATTGGGGATTTAACCGCTGACCTTCGGATCAGTAACCCATTGCCTTAACCACTAAGCCACCACTGCCCTACTGAGCACACTGCCCTGAGGAGCTCCAGTGTTCAGTGTGGTGTTGCTGGAGATGCTGTTCCCGATTCGGACTGACTGGGGTCTCCCAGTCAGGAAATCCAGAATCCAGTTGCAGAAAGAGGTGTTCAGGCCACGCAGGCTTAGCTTCTCAATCAGCTGCTGAGGAATGATTGTGTTGAATGCTGAACTAAATTCTATGAACAGCTTTCGTACATATGTCTCCTTACAGTCCAGACGTGTGAGGGCCAGATGGAGGGTTATGCTGATGGCATCGTCCGTAGAGCAGTTAGGACAACTGCAAGGGGTCCAGTGAGGATGGTAGCTGTGACTTGATGTGCCCCATGAAGAGCCTCTCGAAGCATTTCATCACGATTGGTGTGAGTGCGACAGGATGGTAGTCATTGAGGCAGGAGACCGTAGACTTCTTAGGCACAGGGACGATGGTCGTTGCCTTGAGGCACGTTGGGATGATGGAGCTGCTCAGTGAGATGTTGAAGATGTCAGTGAAGACATCTGCTAGCTGCTTTGCAGACTCCCTGAGCACTCTGCCAGGATTGTTGTCTACCAGCAGAGATCCATGGGTTGACTCTGCATAGAGTTCTCTTCACGTCAGCCATGGTGAGACAGAGTACCTGGTCGTTAGGAGGAGGGATGGTCTTCCTCGCTGTCGTGCTGTTCTGTGCCGCAAACCGAGCGTAGAAGTCGTTCAGCGTGTCTGGGAGGGAGGCATCACTGTCACAAACAGGTGGTGTTGTCCTGTAGTTGGTGATTGCCTGGATGCCCTGCCACATGCGCCGGGAGTCTCCGCTTTTCTGAAAGTGGCCGTGGATTCTCTGGGCGTGTGCGTGCTTCGCCTCTCTGATGGCTCGGGACAGTTTGGCCCTTGCTGTTTTTAAGGCCGCCCTGTCCCCTGCTCTGAAGGCGGAGTCTCTCGACTTCAGAAGAGCACGCACTTTTGCAGTCATCCACGGCTTCTGGTTGGAGCGTGTGATGATGGTCTTGGAGACGGTCACGTCATCGATGCACTTCCCGATGTAGCCGGTCACTGTTGCCGTGTACTCCTCCAAGTCAATAGAGTCGCTGTTGGCTGCAGCCTCCCTGAACATGTCCCAGTCAGTGCATTCAAAACAGTCCTGAAGAGCAGAGATGGCTCCTGCTGGCCAAGTTTTAACCGGTTTCAGAACCGGTTTAGAGCGTCTGACGAGTGGTCTGTATGCTGGAATTAACATCACTGAGATGTGGTCTGAGTAGCCGAGGTGGGGGCAGGGCTCCGTATGATACGTGCCAGGAATGTTTGTGTAAACAAGATCCAGCATGTTCGCTCCTCTCGTAGCAAAGTCCACATGCTGATGGAATTTAGGGAGCACTGTTTTGAGATTAGCATGATTGAAATCTCCGGCAATGATAAACAGTCTGTTGGGGTAAGCATTCTGCAGTTCACTAATAGCTCCGTAGAGCTCACACAGAGCCTCCTTAGCATTAGCGCTGGGTGGAATGTACACTCCGAAAATAAAAGCGGTGGTGAATTCCCTGGGTAAATAAAAAGGTCTGCATCTAACAGTCATGAACTCCACTACTGATGAGCAGTAGTTAGACACAAGCACAGAGTCCTTACACCATTCCATGTTAATGTAAACACACATGCCACCACCACAAGTCTTACCGCACAGAGCTGGATTCCTGTCGGCATGAAACTTGGTTAGCCCGGCTAGCTGAATGGCGGTGTCCGGAACTCTGTCATCGAGCCATGTCTTGGTAAAAACAAAGACACAGCAGTCTCTGTATTCATGCCGTGTAGTTCTCTGGAGTCAGATGTAGTCCAATCTATTGTCCAGTGAGCAGACGTTGGACAAAATGATGGAGGGTAGTGCCGGCTTGCTAGGGTTTGTTTTTAGCCTAGCACGGACACCCACCCGATTTACGCGCTTCCGCTTCCTCGAGCACCGATTGCAACGTCCTCTCTCCCGGCCACCGGCATCTGGCGATGATGAGGACTGAAGGCCTGGTCTACGCAGCAAGCCGAGGTCACGGAGTTTGCAGAGTACATCATCATGCAGGTTAGTAACTGCATGATTTCTTATCTGCAGTATCGTCTCGCGGTTGTATACATGAACACCACTGTCTTTGGTGTCCATGGCATTTGAAGTTCGGGCTGAAACAAAGATATAGCATCATTTTGGTTCCGAAGTGGCTGCTGCTTGCTAATGCTGCACCACCATCTGCGCCACCTATAATCTGTGACTGACTTGATCCCCTCCCTTGAACCTAATTATTATCCTGATAGTGTGTCTCTTTAGTTCTTAATTGTTTCATTAAGTTCAGGAAATATTGAAACTATATTTCTGTAGATAATCATTCTTTGCAGTGATTAAAAACCCCTACATGTTGGTTCAGACCCACAAAGAATGACGGCACACTTCATCATCTTGCTCTCCATCATGGTTGATCTCTCTTTGGCCCAACTTCCTCTTCACCACTATAGACTGGTACAAGTCCTGCTTCGCAGCAGAGGCTGCACCGATCCGTCTGTCGTCCATCCTTTATTCACTCATGAATAAGACCCCAAGATACGTGGACTCTTGGGGCATGACCTCATTCCAGATCTGGAGGGTGCATTCCACCTATTTCTGGCTGAAAACCATGGCCTCAGACTTGGAGGTGCAGATTCTCATCCCAGCTGCTTGACACAGCTGTGAATTGCTTGAACAAGAGCTGGAGGTCCTGGTTTGACAAAGCCAAGAGGACAACATCATCTGCAAAATGCAGAGATGCCATCCTATAGTGACCAAATCAAAAACCTCCAATGCCTCGGCTGCGCCTAGAAATTCTGTCCATAAAAATTATTAACAGACCTTCCTTTGAGCTGAAATTCATCATAAAACACTGGAGGAAGATACCTTTTCAAACAAACCCCCATTACCAGCTTAAGAGGATCATAAAGTTTTCCGCCAGATGGCTAAGGGAATGCATCTTACTAACTAAGTTAAATACTTACTAAACCCCTTTTGTCTCACTGACTAAATGTAATAGAAACTTCTATAATACCATGACAAATTTCATATTAACAGACTCTGCTGTTAAACTTTTGTATGACCCGAGTGTCACAATGTTCACCAAAGGACAGCGGAAGTGTGGGTCTTCTCACTCTCACTCATATGCTCACACACACACACACACACACACACACACACACACACACAAACACACACACACACACACAAAAGCAAAACTAGGTGTTATTTCTTAGAATGTGTATTGGTATGACCAGGCATTTTTTTCCTAACACTGTGTGAATGTATGTAATTAATAGTAATAAACATAAGTAAAGCATTGTATTCATGTTCTAAAGTATATTATCTCATCTAAACTACCCAATCAGCCAGAAAACTGTTATCTACCCAGCCAAAGACAACAATTTTCATAATAAAATAAAGATCATGTTTTCCTAAACACAGATATTCTTGTTAATTTTGATAAAAGTCTTCCTGAATTAAGTTATATTACTTTAATGGTAACAGCACGCAAATTATGATCTTAGACGTCATAAGCCATTGCCCTCTGGAGATAACACTTCAGCTCAAGGCTGAACTGCTGGCTATTGCTCAGAGGCCTAAGTACCAGCTCATTAATTTGCATATAGTTTGGACTAATTCACTATCCCAGCACACATCAGGGGAAACAGAAGAGAAACATGGGGAAAATAAGAAGTATGGAATATAGAATATAAGAAGAACAAGAGGAACAGGGAGAGTTACTTCAGATCGCAGTGAGGGCAGCAATGCAGTCATAGCAGTCTTCTTCACAGAGAAGTGTTCATCACACTTCAAAAGAGGATGAGTGGAAGTTTGCGTAAAGCCTAAGAGCAGTGCGGTGAGAGAAGGGGAAAAGGGGGAATTCTACAGAAAGACTCAGGAGGTCCATGCCAGGACAGCTCGATGCCAAGATGATGCACTTGAGCAACGCACCTAACCCCCAACTGTTCTTCAGATGCCCCAATATGTGGCTACTAACTGCTCCAAGTGTTTGTACTCTTAGTTTATATGTGTGTGTGTTTACTCACTTTGGATCGGTTAAATGCAGAGGCAATAGTCTCCCTTGCGGGATTAATACAGTATAATAATAATAAAAAAATCATTAGTGATTACGTGTATGTATGTATGTGTATATATATACATTCATTCATTTATCTTCTTCCGCTTCTTCCGGGGTTGGGTCGCGGGGGCAGCAGCCTAAGCAGTGAGGTCCAGATGTCCCTCTCCCCAGCCACTTCCTCCAGCTCTTC
>JBCNYH010032278.1:0-12337 GCA_039654325.1 Tandanus tandanus | reverse complement strand
TTCTACCCATCTAGAAAATTTATCAACCATCACTAACAAGTACTTGAATGTTCCACATGTGGGCATGTGTGTGAAGTTTGCCACTCTACAAATGGAGAGGTTGGTATTGGAAGGTTTTCATGTTTGGCAGGAGTTTTGGTGATGTTGTTTTATGCACAGATTAGGCACCTGGAGAGGATAGAATCAATTGTGCAACTCATATTAGCGATACAAAAAAAGTTTACACATATCCTCTTTCACCCCACTTCATGAGCGATGATTCACACCGTGAAATTCGCACATGAAGAAAGGAAGGCAATGTGAGGGTAAACACAAACGATCCTTTTCACAATACTACAAACCGTCAGAAGCAACATAGGCATTCTCAGTCTGCCAATGAGTAGTGTCATTGGGTGAAGCAGAGGCCTGCAAAGAATGCAGATCCATATCTGGAATAAGAGTGCTTGCTAATTGTGTGATGTTTACGCCATCACCCAGCTCACATTCAGGAAAGAAAATTTGTTTGGCAGCGGCATCTTTAGCCGCACTGTCGGCGAGTGAATTACCTCTAACTTCAGGAGAGTTACCGTGGCAGTGTGCCTTTGTTTGGATGATAGCACGCGTCAATGAGGTCCTGAACTAGAGAAGAATGTGAAATTGGTTTCCCTTCTGCAAAGCAGAAACCACGAGACTGCCAAATGCGACCAAAGTCATGAGCAATACCGAAAGCATAGCGTGAGTCAGTGTATATGCTGACATCCTTACCTTCAGAGAGAACACACACCCGTGTCAGAGCAAAAAGCTCAGCTGCTTGTGCAGAGGAGAAAGGAAGTGCAAAAGATTCAACGATTGTGTCTGGGAGTGCACAGACAGAATAACCACAAAGAAACATGCCATCGTACAGTTTAGAGCACGAGCCATCCACAAAAAGAACATCTCCCTCTAACAGGGTGGAGGAGAGGTCTGGACGAATCGTGATCTATATCGGGAAGAGTGTCATCCTGAGCATTAATAAGGCGCAAGAGAGCATGCCCTATTGTGTCGAATGAGGAAGTGGATCTGACTTCTAAATTGCAAGTGGAACAAAGAATGGTTTCATAACCAGACCTGCGCTGTGCAGTCATATGTTGCGTCTAAGTTCTGAAGGACCTGTTTGACCTGATGTGGAGAATGCAAAATCATAGGGTGTGATAATACTAATTTTTCAGCATCTTGCACCATCAGTGCACAGGCAGCAACAGCTCTGAGACACGCATGCAATCCCTTGGCGAGAGTGTCAAGTGTTTTAGAGAGAAAAGCATAGGGTCTCAAGGGTTTTTGTATCATGCCTGCTAGCCCTGTTTCAGGCCTATCTCTGCGACATCTTTTCATAAGGTTTGATCAAATATTATGGAACTTCATTATAAAATTTGCAACAATCTACCAGTAAACTGTTTCTGTAAAGATAATTCAGTATATGCATATATGTTTCAGTTTTACTGAAAATTTGGCAAAAGTCCCATTATTTGTTGGAAGTCTTTTTGGGAGAGTGTGTAGTTATGTGCACTTAAGCTTCTGAAAAGATGTAAATAAAGTAAAACAAAAACATACTTTCAACATTCAATCCCTCAACTGGACATGAATGATGTACAGCACACTTCAATAACAGCGTGGGAATCCTGTTCAATCTATAACAAAGACTCAAGATGTGGCATGGACTCAATCAGACGACACACAGGTTTAATGATTCTGCCAAACCGTGAGGTGAGTTCACCCTCAGCCTTCAGCCTCTGAGATGGGACTGGGAGGACATGATAAACTTGTGGGGGGTCTATGACACTAGAGGGAACAACTAAACCCTGAGAGGCTGGAGAGGGGAATGGAGAACTGCCCCATCCAGAAGTCTCATTAACAGAGTTCTGCTCATGATGTTCATCAACAACCCATGAAGCGGTGCAGCCATTATTCCATCCACAAAGACTCGAGAGGGAGCCAGCAGGTTCAGCTGTGGAAGCAGAAGTGTCCAGACCAGACACTTCAGTACTGCGCCATTCAGTTGAAGAATGGGCATTAGTCACACTGGGGGCAGGTGCATCTGGATAGTCAGACAGTGGAACAGTATCGTCCCCCCAAGGTATCATTCAGGGGCAGGAAAATTACCTGGAGCAGCAAGTTCGGATGAACAATATGTTCATGCCCATCCTGATCCCTGGTATGGTAGATATGTAAAGGAGGTTTTGCAGCCACAATGGTGTAAACCATGGGCTTCCATTTATCAGAGAGCTTGCGCTTTCCTGTGACACTTTTGTTCACCAATAATACCTGATCCCCGACAAACAGAGGTTGACCTTTGACCTGCTTGTTATACTGGCCACACTGGTGTTTCTGCTCGGCTGTGCAGTTCTTCTGAGCCAGAGCCATGGCACAGTGCAAATCTTCTAAAAGCAATTTCACATAGTCACATCTTGAGTCACACTCTTGATCATGAGGTCAACTGGCAGTCTAGGTGTCAAGGGCAGTTGCCTGAGGTGGGCCTTGAACCCGGGTCTCCAGCACACTGAACCAAGTAGTGCCCCAATGGGCTATGGAGAAGGACACAATTGCAGAGGCACTGACACAAGAGCAAGGGGTAGAGTAATTCCCAGTATTTATTCAGCAGAAAAAACTTGGCGGTCTCAGAGAAAAAAAAGGTCCATGTACAAAAACACTCAGGAAACAAAAAACAGTCACCGAGTGACTTAACAAGGTAAAGTTCCTTCAGAGTCCAGTAGTAAAAGGAAGGCAGAGAATCCTAGGAACAAAAGGTATCCTCAGGGAAAAAAACAAAAAGACTGGAAGGCAAACTACTAAAACACAAACCAATCCAGGTTTAATCCACAGGGAAACTCAGGGCAGTTCACACGTAGAGACTTGAGAACACAGCAAAAGAGAGCATGGGCAGGAAACTTAAATACACAGACATAACAAGGACCAGGTGATAACAATGGTGACTGATTGGGATTAGAGTGGTGTGCAACATGGCGACACCTGGTGGTGGGGATAGGTAACAGTGCCCCAAAAGCTCTGACACTAGGGGCACCATGAACAGTGCAGTTGTATACAAAGGTCATGGTCTGAATCATTTGGGCAATTTCTGCTTGGATCATGGGGACACTGACCTTAACATGTTACCCAGAGTCAGAATAAACCTCTCTGTACACCATTTCCCATAGGATGATATGGTGATGTGTGCAATTTGGCAGCCCCTGACAGCTTCAAGAGCTCTGCAATCATCTCACTCTCAAAATTTGCTCCTTGGTCACAGTGCAAGTGCTGAGGAAAGCCATAGATACAGAAAAAGTTGACCATAGTATCTTAGCTACTTTCTTAGCACTCTGAATTTGACAGGGGAAATTGTGTGCGAGTTTGGTGAAGTAATCGGTGATCACCAGAACATCAACAGACCTGTTGTGCTATCCTCAGCTGACCAAAAGTCCACACACACAAGTTCTAGTGGAAGTGGCATCCGAGGTGGAGGCATGGTCAAAAGCCTAACCTGAACTGCAACCACCCCCTGGGAGAGTGGAAGATCCTCCACAGCAACACATGGCTAAACATCTGACACCTTATCGTTTTGGCACAGTTTAACAGAACTCATAGTCAGGTTAAGAATCTTCATTGGCACCCATCGGTCACCCCACATGGATGCTACAACCTGCCCGACAATGATGTCTCTAGGTGCATAGCGGGAAGAAGTGGGCTCCACAATGATAATGCTCCCAGGTGAGACAGGGGCATTGCCAGGTAATTTTCCACACACCAGATACTCTTGTTGGGGAGCAAGGGTGACAGCCTGCTGCAAGCTAACAGTACCAAATTTATCAGGCAGTTCAGAGCCAGACCAACGAGTGACACAGCTGAGTAACTGAAGGAACTTCTCACACTCAGGATCCGAAGTACTAGAGCAAATGAGCTCCCAATACTTCTCATCTCAGTCTCTGTATTAGTGGCCTGATGACATTACTTCCAATAATAAGTTCATCTCTCTGCCCTGGGACAAGGAAAGCTGGCACAATACTGACACAATACTGGTACCTCGAGATTAGATTGCATTACTCTCTGGATGTTCTAATAGGTGCATAAACAAGCTCCAGTTAGTCCAGAATGCAGCAGCAAGAGTTCTTACTAGAAGCAGAAGACACAAGCATATCACTCCCATCATATCTACACTGCACTGGCTCCCAATTAAATTTTGAATCAAATATAAATTGCTACCTTTAACCTAAAAAGCAATTAATGGTCTTGCACCACATTATCTTAGCGTATTTCTTGTAGTTTATGAACCAGCTTGTCCACATAGATCAAAAGGTTCAGGCTTCTTAGTGATACCCTGAATACTGAGGACTACTGCAGGGGGCAGAGCTTTCTCTTACAAAACCCAGCGATTATGGAATAAACTTCCAGATAATGTCTGGGACTCAGAAACAGTCTCTGTTTTTGAGACTAGGCTGAAAACTTGCTTGTTTAGTCAAGCATTCTGTTAATAGGCTTTTATTAGGTAAATGAGCAGATCTGTTTACCATATAGAGTTCTGGTAAACTGTGATGTTGGGATGCTGTCGCTCCTTCACTCTACATGCTCACCCAGGTCTGTTGACTGTGGAATGGTTGATTGCTCAACGTTACAGGGTGCCCTCATGTCTGCCTTCCTTCTGGTTTCTCTCTTTTTAGTTATGCTGCCATAGTTAATCATGCCGGAGTCCCTGCTTGCACCCAGCACTAATAAACTCTTCTTTTACCATTACACTGTTTTGAGCATGACTAACAACCTTTCTCTCTCTCTCCTCTCCTCTCTCTCTCTTTCTCTCTCCCTGTGTTTTTGCTGACGTACACATGCTACTTCTTGAATGCCGGTGATCCTAATCCTCCTGATCCTTCTGCTTTGTGAGTCCTGTAGTCTGTCCTGGTGTCCTGATTCTGGCTGGAGTTCTCATCTTGGAAGCCCCTCGCTCCTGCTGATGAAGATCCATATGGGCTTAGATCTGCACTCAGTGACTGTGAAGACGACTTTTCACTGCTGGTGATATAAACTCGTTTGCTACAATAATTTATGACTTACAGTTGTGGTATATCCAACCAGACTACATGTTGGACTGTAATGCAGTTTTCTTATATGGTTTGTATTTTTACGGTATTATCGCCCAATTCTTTTCACCCAAATGAGGAAGGGTTTCCCTTTTGAGCCTGGTTCCTCTCAAGATTTCTTCCTCATGTCAACTGAAGGAGTTTTTCCTTGCCACTGTCGCCACAGGCTTGCTCATTAGGGATGTGGAGGGGGTTGTGGAGGGGGTTGAAGAAAAATGTTTAAATTCCTCCTTAAATTACTTTTACTATGTAAAGCTGCTTTGTGACAATGTCAATTGTAAAATCCCTATACAAATAAAACTGAATTGAATTGAATTGAACAATAAGCTTTGATCCATAAATCTCAATGTTCAAATCATAAATGCAACTGGGTTGTGTTGTAAGGCCACCACAACCTACAAGAATGACCTTCTCAGGCACAGGTTGAGGACTCAAGAGAACATCAGCAGCTTTGAGCTTGGACTCTGCCTCTACACTGAGCGTGCATGACATACTCAAGCATTCCTTTCAAGGTGGCCTGACCTCTGACAGAAACTGGAGTATAGAAGAAATCACTAGCCACTTCTACTCTATAAGAGCCTACAACAACCACTGTGTTGTCACTGGGGAGACTGCTACAGCAGTTTGCATAGACTGACTGTACATCTCTATGTTCAAAGAGGATATTGCTCTCACTGCCCATGCTACCCCTAACATGACATGGGCATTCTAGTTTAAATTAGCAGAGGAGGGAGAAGGGGGCATCACTTCTGAAGAGCCAGAGAGCTGAGGGCACACCTGTCTAACATGACCAAAAGCAGTTGGGGCACAGTCTGAACAGCCTGCAGTGTGCATGTGTTGAGTGGTCCGGAGTACTGCAAACTGTGAACCTGGAAGGTTCAGAGTGCTGCTGAGTACGGGGATGGTTGGGGATATTTGGGCCACAGGGCTCTGACTGTAAACTGAAAAACCAGCTGCATGATGAGGCTGAGCTGCCTTTCTTACATTCCTTACATTACAGCAAGACCAGGATCGGGGCAGTTGTTAATGAACATCATTATGCCCCAACATCATGTGGGGGCTGTGATGTCTCGTCAGATTTGGTAGGGTTTATGTCTGTCTTGTGTTTTGTTTCCTGTACTGGCTTGTTTTTTTTTGAAATCCCTTTCTTTCCTCTCGTTTCAGGTCCCTTGACTTCCTCCCTTTGTGTGTGGTCCCCGCCGTTGTAATTGTCTGCCCTGCCCTGATTGTTTCCACCTGTTCCCCATTGCCTCATGTGAATATATTGTCCACGTTTCCCCCTGTCCCGTTGCCAGATCATCATATGCCTTTGATGAGAGCTAGTGTAGCTTATCAAAGTGTACATAGACCTTGCCTTTCTTCTAGTAGACCTGCTATGTCATTCGAGTCTGTCTGTAACACAGAGAAGCAATCTGCTGGCCCCTCCTCATGACCAACGTAACATCATGCCCATGACCAACATCAGTATGAACCCTAAATGTGTTCTCTCCTGCCATCACAGGTCAGGAACATTCACATAAAAGAGAGGAAAAAAAATATCTCAAACTGAAACACTTTAGAAACCTATAGTTTCACTATTGGGAGACCAGCATATTATAAACAAAACATACACAGTATTAAACTGTAACCACACAGAGATTAGAAAGAAAAATATTGCTGTGTTAATATTAATAATTATTATTACCAATATTAATATTATAAATGAATATTCCCAAAACAGAAAAAGAAAAACCGAACCAATAAGGGTGAAGAGAGAATTAACATAAACTCACTGGAAATATAATCTCCCGCATTCACCAGCGAACAACCAATCAAAGTCACCCTTTTTATCATGTGAACATATCAAATCACAAAGGCGGTCTCACTCTTGCTGTATTATCGCTACTACTGTCAGAAGTCTAACCCAGATAATTATGTCCCAGGCAATTTGTATCAATGATTAGTCAAGTCGTTCAACTTTATTCATCAAAGTGTCACTTTAATCTCTCGGATCAACACACCGATGTGCTCATAGCCGAGAGGAGTTACTCGCAGACAGCAAAGAGCGGTTGTTAGACTAGCGAGCAAAGTTTCCCGAAGACAGCACGTCAACAGCGCTGGTTAGAGAGTGAAGTGTCTGTTACACACCTTGGGAGAAAAGAGCCGTGCATTAGCAGCGTGGGCTAGCGGCGAAGCCTCCTGAAGTTGCTACAGTGGAGAGCCACGCACCAGCAGCGCTGGCCAACAGGCAGAGCTTCCCAACGGTGGTGGCACGAAGGAGAAGAGAGGAGTCGAGTGTCAGCAGCTGCACCCCAGGTGACCAGGTGGCACTGATCGGAGATATGATGGTTCACGGCACCAAGTGTAACCGGTGTCCTCTGCGTTATGTTGTGATTTTATTAAGGAGAACACACCATTGTCATTCCAAAAAGCATTTTAATAATAATAATAATAATTATAATAATACATTTTATTTGTGGGTGCCTTTCTTGACACTCAAGGTCACCTTACAAGATAAAACACAAGAACAAGAACAAATCAATAAATACACTCATAAATAAAAAGATGCATAAAACATCAATGATCAGAATCAGATCCCCCCAGTGCAGCTAACTGGGTTATCAAATGCCGGCCATGTCTCTTACTGTCTATGGTGAGAGGCATATAAAAGAACCATTGGTGATTTTCGTCAAAAGGCTGCGTAGCCGTCAGCACATTTCTGCCCTGCGATGGCCTGGCGAGCTGTCCAGAGTGTACTCTGCCCTCGCCCAGAGTCGGCTGAGATGGGCGCCAGCCTCCCCGTGACCCTAATTAGGATTAAGCGGTTCAGAAAATGAATGAATGAACTTTAAATTCCAGGTGTTGGTGGACTATTACTACAAAAGAAAAAAATTTACATTCACCAGATAGAAAATCTGATACGTTATCAGGCATGTGATGCGTTCTTCTGTGTTTTCGCATGCGACAAGTTAGAGTAATTACTGGAGAAATCATTTTAAAAAACGTGTTTACATCATTTCTAACACACACCTGATTCACATGCTCAGTGAATACTGGGTCGCATTATCTCTAGAAGAGGACGGGAATGCTATGTTTTTTGATTCCTTCCGGTTAGCTGATTCTATGTATTACCCTAAAACCTTCTTGAAATTATTGGAAAGCCACACGCATGATGGGAGAATTTTTTACAACAACAGACAGCTTCGACAACCTTTGTCTACAGTCTGCGGTCAGCACTGTGTATACTATTTGTATATATATATATATATATAGGTGTGTGTGTGTAGCACACGGGTTAACCTACTGACAGAATTTAGGTACGGTTGTACGGATATAATCTTCTAAAAAACAATGCTGTGGTAAATGGTTTTGTTGAAAGACATAACCGGCTTAATAAATTCCTTCAACCATATCTGTTATTCGCTAAAAATGTTTAACGATTCACACCTAGCATGGATTTTGTTATTCGCTAAAAATGTTTAACGATTCACACCTAGCATGGATTTTAAAAATTTTTATTGTTGAAATTTTTTTTTACACCAGATGTGATTTCATGATTCAGATTTCACGAAATCACACAGACTTGAAATATGTTCAATAAAACATCTTTTATAAAATAATAAAATAATAATAATAATAATAATAATAATAAGATAATAAAATATCTTTTATCAACCAATGAAAGGAGTACAGCATTCTTATTAAGAAAATAAGTAAAAAATATATAACAGGAAAAAAAAAAATTTTTAAAGTTAAACGTGTAACCAATGAGGGGATAAATGAACAGTCCTTCGTTTCATGGTACAGAATGAGACCGGCATGGCTGATATACTCTGATGTCCGTCTTCTTCGTTTTCTTCAGCTTTTATATTCAGAATTTGCTGACGAGCTCTGATATTACCCACAAAGGAAAGAGGTATTTTTATATCAGATAACGATTTTGAAAAGAGATTCCACACCACCGGTTCGAGGCATGCCTTGTTTTTAACGGGGGTCGTTAAATGTTTAAGCAGGTCAATCACGTGAGCCTCTGACTGGGTAATTGTGGAAAATAAATTCACTGTCCATGTTCCACTCTTTCCACCCGTGCGAGCTTTGATGTCCATTTGTTTACGCAAAATAAATTCCGTGTTTTTATGGAACTGGGGATTGAAATTCGTGAGCACGTCATTCATGATATGTTTTTCTTTTCTCTACTTTCACCGTTTCGAGCTTTTCCCCTCCATCTTTAGGGGTAGCATCGATGGGTTCTCTTCCTTGGTTTAGTAAATTGAGATATATCTGTAAAAGTATTACTTGAATACTTAATTTTCTGGTCAGGTATTAAACCCCTTTCTTCAAGAATCTCGTACATTTTGTCATCTAAATCATTTTCAGCTTTTCCTTGGATATTTTCAGAAGTCCTCCATTGTACGAGTAAACGGGTTAGCTGATCCTGAGAGATCAGATGCATTTTATGCACCGACATTTTCGAAAATAACAAATCTCACTTGGACACGAGTCCGCTGATCACTTGTGATAAAAATGGCAGCACCGCGGTCAGCAATAGTAATATAAACCTGCCAGTCTGAGTAATCAGTCTCCGTTTTGTAGACAAAGGGATTTTATTCTCAGGCATTCGTCTGATGTAATTTTTGTATCATTTAAATTTTTTGTATTGACATGGAGATAGTGGTATATTCCCTTTCAACAGGTTTAGACATACCTCGCTGAGAGCTCGTATAAAATCATCAGGTCATCGTTGTAACAAGGTTTTACGTTCCCCCGCTGTAACATTCATTATAGCCTTCATCCACGCAAGGTTTGTTTTCACACGTTTAGACATTCTACTTTATTCTAGGCAGATAGACACATGGAGTTTCACCAGGGAGCAGACCTGAAACTCTGTTGAAACTCTTCTGGGCATCGCAGGGTTAAATCGATTATTAAATACCCGTGCGGAGGCTTGGTTGCATCGTCGTAACTCTCTGTAAAAAATGCTTTCTGTCTGGGAAAGATCTGATGAGCTAAAATGTTTATCTGTCGCTTGTCTCGAGAATGTTTTAAACAGAATGAGATAAATACTGTTTGAACTGATGGTGCGAGTATATTTACCATGGTGGAAAATGTTCTGCATCAGAAAAACGACGCTATTTCTGTGATGCCTGTATTGTGTAAAGATTTTAACAAGCGGGTGCTTGGATGCTTGGAAAATGACATTGTGTAAAATAACAAGGTGGCTCTTGCCCCGAGGAAAAAGCCCTTCATCTTCAAAACTATCGAGCAGACCATGCACAAATGTAATATTTCTGTTCCACTCATGTAACTTGATGTATGTGGGTTGAAACAATGTGTAGATCCATACAACATTTTCCACTATCGAATCCATCATGTGCTTACAGTTTTCCAGCATATTTTTCATGGAATAAGTCTTATTGCACCCCAACGGCCCAAGCACGAGACAGGAAAAGGGTACTTTCAATCTAGGATCAAAATCGACTTACTGCACAGTTTCGAGGTACAACATATTTTTTCGATTATCTAAAATCTGAAGTGTTCTGTGCGGTCGAGGGAAATCAGACGCCTTTTATTGTACACGATTCTGAACGTTTTAGGAACGGTGGAGTTTTTTTAGAAGAAACCCTTTTTTGTCACATGCGATCCCGTGTTGAGGAGCGGTAATAATCGTGTCTCCGTGCTCTGTGTAACCTTCAACGAGGTCTCTGACGCTGTCAAAGTTTATTGTTTGACAACATTCTTGCATCTGAGTTATTGCTTTCATGCATAGGATGGTTTTATTTTTACGAGTCTGGTACTCGTAACTTTTCGAACCCGAGGCGACCAACTCCTGGATGAGGTCCCCGTCAAGCTCGTCCATCCCTGAGATAATTTCCGAGCTCTAGCTCTGATTGACAGTCTTTTGTGATGTAAAATCAGACTGCTGGTGTTGTAATACAGTTCCTGGTCTGGCAAAGATTCTAAGTAGCTCAATAATTTCAGACGCCCATAAGCCGTAGTAAACACCACTGTAAAAACGTTATTGGTTCTGTTTGGATTGGGCACCCATTTCGCAGTGAAAGACCACTGAACCAGTGGTTTCTATCATTCAGAATTTAAAAATATTTAACCTCGAATTGATCTGTAAACATAAACTTAAAAAGCTCTTCGGGTTCTGTGACTATTTTGGTTTGGGTCAGGTTGATTTTTTGAGCAAACTTACCCCAGAAACTGTTGAGACAAACTTTAGACACTTGTCTTTTCACCGGGTTCAATGTAATTTTAGACACATCTAACAAAATGCCTTGATTTGCGTGATTGTCCCAGTGCTTTGATGATGAAGGTTGTGGTGATGATGATGATGATGATGATGATGATGATGATGATGATGATGATGATGGTTGCGATGAAGATGCTGATGGCGAAGACGTGGGTGATATCCGTTTCAGTGGCACCTGCTTCGCAGCAACAGGGCTATTAGCAGAGTCAATCGCAGGCCCGGGTAATTCCCCAACTGGGACGTCGTACTCTGGATTTTTAGCGTCTTTACACACCGGTGAAACAGGCACCATTTCATCTAAAAAGGCTTTAAAGGAAAATACATGTAGCTAGCTGTATCGTCATTTTTCAAGGAGGAAATAAATTTAAATATGTAATAAAATTAGTTTCACTCACACATTTCTATCTGTCACAATGTCTCAGGCTCCCACGACAACACTGAGAGAGATGACATCCCACAAAGTACAGGTGTCTGTATTTTTCTCACGCAAAGTACAGGTGTCTCTGTATTTTCTCACATCTCTTGGAAGAAACAACAGCTGACCCCATAAATTACCCACGTTTGACACCCCCACTCAGGTTGAAGCTCACACCTCACTCAAAGTCCAGAATCAACAGAGATACACAGACACACACACACACACACACACACACACACACACGCCTTGCCGATGTTACTCCCGAAATCAAAGAGTCAAAGGCTACATACCATTCATCTTTTACTTTTGACTTCAAAGTCATAGGACTGGTGTGAGGAATTGGTTAGAGCCAACTCTGTAGCATTTTTGGTTCTTACCGGTGAGAAATAATGAAATAAAATAAGAACATTTAAAAATTTATAAAGAAAATTTAAACAAAACAAAATAAAATAAATAAAATAATTGAAAAGAAACATTTATAAATGATTCGAATTAAAAAAAAAGAATTATTAGGAGATAGCAAACCCCCCTCCTCCGGCATCAGAGCCCTCGCAGCGGGGCGAATGGGTGACGACTCGGCGGCATACTCGTAAAGCCAAAGCT
>JBCNYH010032229.1:0-12340 GCA_039654325.1 Tandanus tandanus | reverse complement strand
TATATATATATATAAATTGCAAACATACTCAATATTTAAAGGGAAAATATATGAAAATTAGAACTAAGCTTTCCTTTGATACTGCTAAGGCTTAAGGAGCACAGTAGAGTAATCAGTGACTATCACCGGTGGGCATAGTTTAAGTCATAATATAGGTGTTAGGCTCTCATGTAACCAGAAT
This sequence comes from Tandanus tandanus, assembly GCA_039654325.1. Lineage (NCBI taxonomy): Eukaryota > Metazoa > Chordata > Actinopteri > Siluriformes > Plotosidae > Tandanus > Tandanus tandanus. The sequence continues at coordinate 12,159 of JBCNYH010032229.1, read as the reverse complement.
CAGAAGTAGAATACTTTATTGATCCCGGAAGTAATGGTGTGCACACAGTCACATACCAAGTAAAGAAGGTTAAATGTCCCAATAAGAAAATTATAAATTACACATGTCTATATACATACAATATGCATACTGAAAATCTACACACATACATACATACATATATATATATATAGTCCAAATTAGAAGTTGCTAATATCTATATAAATACAGAGTGAATCCTGTCAGTGAGTAAAAAGTACAGTATCGTCAGTACGATAAACAGTAAAAATGCAAATGTATAACAGTATTGTTGCTGTGTGGCGTTATACAGTTTAATGGCCACACGTAGGAGTGAAGTTCGGAGGCGTTCAGTAGAACATTTGGGTGAGATCAGGGGGCGGGGTGACTGTAATCTCATGCCCTTTACACCCCCCTAAATTATCAGTATGGGAATACGGTTTTGCTATTGAATTTGGATGCCTAGTCTATATGGTGTCATTAAAATCGTCGCCACTATCCCACTAGATGATACATAGGGACCTAATGTTGTGTGAATTGGAATTAGCAGACTGTAATTCAGTCTGCCCAGTGATTAATTTATACAATACATCCTCCGCTAGCTAAATTACCATTTGATTTTCTAAATTTCATATTGCGCCCGTAGTTTTTGGGCCACTAATATCGTGTGTCTTGTTAATACCAAGCCGAGAGAAACTGACAGAGAGAGAGGAGTATGATAACGAAAGAAGAATGTAAACATAAACTATGAGTCTAAACTGTTTGAATTGCAGGAAAGTCCAACGAGCAGAAATAACTGCAGTAGAATTATCACCGGGAGAGACAACCTCGAAGAATAACTCCGTGACAAAGCAGCCGGTGCGAACACGAGTCTGGGACTTTAATATCGCTGAACACGACAAAAGGTGGGCAGAAGTACAATTGACACCATGTCCGGACAAACACCTGTAGACATATTAAAAGCCCAAGAGCTGCACATAAACGATCAAATTGACAAAATATCGGATAAATGAATGAAAAGAACCAAGGACTTAAAAAGGCAGTGGCCCAAAGGTGGTACATTCAATAAAACACTGTGTGAGCAGATGCAGATCCCGATAGAGAATTATAAGCCTAAAGACTCTAGGAAGAAAAGGCAGGATAAAAGAACAGTAGAACTGATGGTTTTAGATAAATTCAGAGCGGAGGGAGAGAGAAAGTGAGTGCATCCGGACCGAAGAGAAAGAGAAAAATCAGGAGATTAAGATAACAGTTGAGCCCAGCGCACCACCGCCCTACCCAGCAAATCTGGGAAGAAGGGCTGAAATTTACCCCCCACTATGGGGTAGAGGGATATACCCAGTAATGAAGGGGGAGCTCATTTTCAATTATAAAAAAGAGGAAGACATGCCACAGGGAGATGGAAGCCCAAACAGAGGGGGATCAGGGTTGCAGGAAAGAGAGAAAGATAATCAGTTACGGGAGGAAGTAACAAAGTCTAGACAGAGGTCTGTTAATAAGTTGAGCAAGGTGTTTGAAGCTGAAGAGCTAGAACTAGAGCCCTGGCGAGACACTCAGTATGAGAGAAGAGATGAGACTGGACGGTCAGTATTAGATGCCTATGCTGGTAGGACAGGGTGTCCAGAACACAGAAGAGAGGGAGCCACAGGTGTGTGAACCGGAGTGGGCCCAGCAGGGAGGGCCCAGACAGAAAGAATGGCGAATAGTAAGTCTACCCAGACAGAACGAAGGGTGACCAGTAAGATTGACATCAAGAGTAGAAGGTACAGAGCCAGAGAGAAGACAAAATTCACAAAAAGAACAGCAGAAGAAGGAAATGATGCCTTCACCCAAGACAGCAGCCCGAGAATTACAGGAAAGGTTAGTTATGTACGGGATTTCAAACAAGCTTCAGGAAAGGGAGCAGAGAAGGGAGCAAGAGGCAGCAGGAGAGTGGACATCAGGAGCAGGCCAGGAGTGTGAGAAGGAGTTTAATTATGAGGAAGGGACAGAGGAATTAGAAGGTAGGCCAGAGGACACTGAGCGAGACACTAACCTAGGAGAAACATCTATCACCAGGTCAGGTCAAACATTCCAAGTACAGGAAAAATCTACCCATCAACTGCCGCTACTGGTAAAAGGGCGGAATGTACAATATATACCCTGGCAGACCCTAGATCTGGAGGGATTGGTGAAAGGCCTGCCAAACCTACATGAGGGGGCATCTAAGTGGATCAGTGACTTTGAGGATAAAATGCAGGGGAAGATGTTAACTTTAGGAGACATCAAAGCAGTGTTGGTGAGAGCAATAGGCATAACTGACACATGCAGAGTAATGTTGAGTGCAGATCCGATTAACCTAAGATATATAGCGACCACTGCATTAGATGCAACAACATTTGACCCTTATAGAAATCCAGAGTGGAGACAGCTCAGAGAGGAGTTTCCGTCTCGGACAGTTTTGAATAATATGCAGGGAGAATCAATCTTGGAAGGAGAGCACCCAATAACGTATTATCAGAAAATTAAAAGGAAGTGGATCATGGAAACAATATTCAGCAATGTTCAGAAAAATAGTGATAGAGGGACTTCCAGAGGTAGTAAAGAACAAATTAGATGTTGTGGGCCTGAATTCTGTGAGCATCTGACCCATGCTCTTAAAAAGTACAGTGGGATGGAGAAAAAAACTAAAAGAACAAGAACCAAACATTCTCAGTAAGGTGGCACACCTCCAACTAGGAGAGCTTACAGCAAAGTCAAAAAACAAGAAAAATAGTAAACCTACATATTTTGGAGATAAAGCCAGCTCGCAATTCCTAGTAACTAATGTGGCACAGAAAAACCAACCAAACACTCCAGTAAGATATCAAACACCAGTACCATTGCCAATGGCACCATCTACTGTCCCAACAGCGGTAGTGCACCTTCAGCCACAACCTCCACCAACAGTCTTCTATGTACAACAGCCATATCTACCCCCACCACCAGGTTTTATGAGATCTAGGGGAAGGGGACAGTATAATCCAAATTTAAGAGGAAGGCGACAGCTACATATAAGTGAAACACCAAATCAGGAAATAATGGGAAGACTCCAAGGGAATCGGTGCTGGAATTGCAACCAGGAAGGACACATGATCAGAGACTGCCCTATGAGGCAATGGCCAGAAACTCAGGTTCAGCGGTCTAGTCCACTGAACCAATGGCCCGACCCAAATCGAGGTTTCAGACGGGGTCCACAGAATCCTATAGGAGATAGTCAGCTTCCAATGTTAACTTCGGAAGCTGGTGACGAACCAATGCTGCAGGTTCAGTTAAATGGAAAACCAACCCCAATGATGATAGATACTGGCGCAACTTACACCTGTGTAAATCCAAAGTATGCCACACATCTCCCCAAGTCAGGCAAATTCGCCAAGACCATAGAATTCTTGGGTCAAGTACAGCTAATTCCAACGATACAACTACCTATTCTGATTTCAGAAAATACCCCGGTAAATTTACTGGGACATGATGCCTTGTGTAAATTGAATCTCCAAATACTCTGTTCACCGGATGGGCTGTTTTTGGATGAACAAGGGGTAGCAACTCAAATGGCCACATTGCAACCCATAAGGGGAACCGCCAGTGTACACTGGATAGGACAAATCAACTCGCTACCCAACACATGAATGGGAAAATGGGGGACCTTCATTCACACCATCGCACCAATGGCACGCCCTCCTCGCCTTCCTTATCATTGTACCATAAAGTATCAACCTGGCACGGATGTTTGGATGGAAAACTTGTGGAAACAGGAAACTGAAAATTTGAAAGTTCAGCTGGTAACAAAATATGCCCTAATAGGCCCAGAAGGAGTAGCACTGGCAATATTGGACAATGATTTTGTCAGAAAATGGTATGATGTGGCTCAGGCATGCCCACACATCGCAGTGTTAATCAACCAAGGCTATGAGTCTAAAGCACTGGGACCTATGGTTCGGAGAGCCAAGGAAATTGAATGGATGCCAAGTGATAATCCACTGATATTCTATCCCCAGGATGGAACTATGATTAAAATCTTGTATGGCGATTCAGCCCTAGGCAGCCCACAACATGTGGAAATAGAAACTCTGGGAATGCAAATGAGTCAAACAGCAGGGAGAGAGGAAGCGCTGAAAAAGGAAATGATAAAAGAGATACCCTGTAGCATTTGAAACTATTAAACAGGAATTACAAACCACTCCAGCGTTAGCTACGCCTGACTACAGTAAGCCTTTCCACCTATATGTAGCCAATCGATGTGGTGGATATGCGTCTGCGGTATTAATGCAAGAAACTTGTAAAGGGCATCCAAAACAATCAATAGCCTACTACAGCTCTAAACTCGATGGAGTGGCACAGGACTGGCCTCCCTGTTATCAGGGAGTGGCAGCAGTTCACTACGCATACTCCAAAGCGTCTATATTAACCATGGGACACCCGGTGATAATTCACACAAATCATAAAATAACAGAACTGCTGGAGCATGGACACTTTGTGTTAACTGCTGGCCGTACTCGACAAAACTGTAGTCTGCTTACCTACCCTGACGTCACCATAACAAGATGCACCACAGTTAACCCAGCAGAAAACATACCATTTCAGTTCGAAGGCAAACCCCACGAGTGTGTAGCTGAAGCATTGGCATACACAAAGCTTAGACCTGATTTGGAATCCTCTCCATTAGAGGAAGCAGACTTAACATATTTTGTAGATGGGTCGTGCTTCAGGGACCACGCAGGATATGCAGTAGTGCAAAAATTGTCTGATATCGCGTATCCGGGAGTTACCGCAGACCAACCATGTTCAGCCCAAAAGGCAGAACTCAAAGCTCTAGCAGTGGCTTGCAGATTAGCCGCAGGGAAAACTGCCAACATTTACATGGATTCAGCTTATGCACATGGAGCATGTCATCTGTTTCATGCTGTTTGGAAACACCGGGATTCAAAAAGACGGATGGAAGCCCCATCCAACATATGGTGGAGATCACAGATTTAATGACTGCGATGATGCAACCACATCACCTAGCAATAATTAAATGCCAAGCACATAAGAAAGGGAACAATACCGTCACACACGGAAATGAGGCAGATCACATGGCTCGGGCAATAATAAGATGCGCCACAGCCATAATGGCACCACAAATTACAGTGCAACCACAGTTGACCCTAAACATCATTCAACGTATGCAAGCCCCACTGAATGAAAAAACACTATGCGAAGAGAGAGGTGCCATGACTGACGCACATGATCTATGGTGCACACCCCATGGTACATGTTGGTAGTAGTAGATGGGTTGGTATTCAGTAGATGGGTAGAGGCGACCCCGACTAGAAAACAAGCCACAGGACCTGTGAAAAAGTTTCTCACGGAAGAAGTATTTCCTCGGTTCGGGATACTATCAATCATTAGCTCAGACAACAAAACACCCTTCATGCAGACAGCATTGAGAAATGCCATGGAGTGGTTGAGAGTTAAATGGAGACTAGGATGTGTATATCACCCCCAGTCCCAGGGTATTGTGGAAAGAGTCAATGGAACTCTAAAGGCAAAAATTGCAAAGGTCTCAAGACAAACTGGACTCAACTGGGTAGACTCACTCCCATTAGCGCTAATGCATTACCGATCTGAAGCCCACAGTAAAACACACCTAACGCCACATGAAATGCTAACTGGAAGACCCATGCCTCATCCTGGCCTTAGAGGGCCATATGAAGGTCCAGCACCAGAACAATTAGAGAGGGAAGTAGGGGCTTATGTGAAACAAATGACCCGTATACATGAAGAAATTTACTTACAGGAGCAGCAAAGACAGTGGCGGCAGCAACAAGAGAACAAGCCTACCGACACTCCCATCCGAGTAGGAGACAAGGTGTACATTCGGGCCTTCAGACGGAGGTGGCATCAACCAAGGAGGACGGGGTCGTTCAAGGTAACTGACGCGGAAAATTTTTTTTTTAGGGCCGAACAGGTTCTTGCTTACTTGCAGGGAAAAAAAGGGGAAGTAAGCACACTTCTGGGCCAGGCACGCTTCTGGGCCAGGGTTTCAAGATACTCCTATTTTTATTTTTCTCTTCCTTTTAATTTAAACTTCTATTTCTATTTTCTCTTCATTTAAATTTAAACTTCTATTTTTATTTTGTCCTCATTCATATTCATCGTTTCATAGTTTTAACTTAAGCTCCTATTTCTATTTTCTCCTCATTCATATTCATTCAGAATGTATAAGTAACATGAAAGTATGAGTGTGAAAGACTGTGAAAGATTATGAAGTTTTCCCTCTGTGTGACTTACTGGGACAAGAAAACATTTCAAGCTGTATATAAACTCCTACATACTTACATACACATAGATATATCCTACGTATACATGCCAACATATTTACCTGTACCTATCTCTGTCTACATACTCAGACATGTACCGACTATGTACATTCATACATTCACACATGCATTTACACATACACAGATGAGTGCATCACATATAACACATGTAGGCTGGATGACCTGATGGGAGAAGTTAACTGTTAAGTAAGAAATTGGCATAATAAATGGAAAATATGAAAAATAAAAGTAGTGGTATGGCTAACTGTGTTCAGCCCACGGCAGCCAACCTGGGAAGAAGAATGGTGCAAAACTCCTGCTGATGGACAGTTTTAACCTGGGGAGAGGAAAACGCAAACCAGCGCCCACTGATGCAGCCCAAGCAATGAGGGAATGCGTGAAAACAGTGATACACGAATGTCAGCTGAGCCACATCGCCATGGCAAGAACCGTCATCTCAGCGGGCAGGCACAGTATAATCGTGCTCAACTGGGTCAATGTCATGCAAGCCCTGATGGGCGAGGAACAAAGCTGGGGCCGAGTTATTGCCCTGTTCGCCCTCATGGGGGGACTGGGAGCAGTTATTCCGGAGGACGCAGAGGGAAGTAACAATGCCGATGTCGACGATGGAGACGCCCTCGCACAGATTACAACTGACTTCTTGCTGAGACCGGAAACAGCTCACAGAGAATTGTCACTTACACCCGGACTAACACTCAAGAACACATACAACAAGCAGTAGTGCGAGCATTGACTACTGTGGGACTACAACTGGCAAATTTAGCAGGACTGATGATATTCCAACGGGCCAAAGTCATGTCCTGGTACCCTGAACCACGAAGCCAAGGGGCACCTTGAGTGCTAGAAAAATGGACTCCTGTCAGGTCACCGGTTACACAACACACAAGTACAAGTAACCTATTATGTAATCATATAATTATTTATATGATAAAAGAAATGTAATTTGCCTTTCAATTAATTAGCTTTTGTTTTTCCTTCATCCTATTTTCTGTAACACCACATATCCACATGTAAAATCAGTATATAATCACCAGTGATTTTGAATTTTTCCATTCTCTCCTCTTCATTTTAATCTGGCATTATAATCCAATGTATACCCAGTATATAATCATAAATAATAACAAATTTTTTTTGCTCTGTTCTCATTTTTGTCTCTTTATAAGCAGTATGTACCAACAAGTTTGAACTTTTCCTTTGTTCTTTCATAACCTATATTCAAACTTTTCTTCCTTTGTTATTTCATACTCAGTATTTTAATTATTAATTGTTTATCTTAAATTGTTACTCTGTCTGTATACATATAAATGGTATTTCAATTATTGACTATTCTCTGTATATTCACAAATTGTGTTGTTTCTTTTCCTCTATAATCTCATAATCATAATATAGTAGAAGAAAGTTTGTCTATGTAATAAAAAATAAAAAAAATCATGGATTGAAGAAAACTACCGGAGGGGGGACAATGGGACCTGTGTGATGAGCTAGTTAACCTCTCCCCAGGACCCCAACGAGTGCTTCCACGCAGCGCAAAGCTACAAAGCACAGAAGAACATCACATCTGAGGAAGTAGATGATGCGGCATGTAAGCCGCAGAGGGGGGAATATAGTGTAGGAAATCGGGGTATCAGCCTGTTATAAACAATATCTGGGCCACTGTCTTCTCTCCTAAGCTGAGAAATAATGTGGCAAACGCTAACACTAGAAACTGATAGTATATATAACTGGCCTTGAGTGGATTTGGGTGTCTTCGAATTCTCATTTGGAGATCAAACCTGCTGCGTTGAACTGCTATTATTTTCACTGTGACTGAATAACTTGTTCCTAAACTTTTTTGAACTGCTAAACAATTTGCTCTATTGTCTATTTTGATTGAATAAAACTGCTCTCGATTTTGTATCCACATCTCCTGGTGAATTGACTTGTGTCCGCCACGACAATAGAAAGGAATAAATTCTCTTTAACAATCAACTAGCTGCATTTTAATTAAAGACCAAAATGTGCATCTTGAGGACACAATAAACTTAACATAGAAACTTAATGTAACTTCAGTAACATTAATACTCAACAGTGCTTTATGCACTAACATGAAATAAAAGTGTAGCAGTTTTTATTCACAAACTCAAAATATAATCAAGGTGCAATTCAAGTATACAAAGTGCAATTCAAGTATACAAAATTAACTTTGTTCATTTTAACTTGTAAGTAACTGCCTTATAAGTATGTAAATGCTGAAAAACACTGACTCTCAACCTGAGTTTGGGAGAACTGGGGATGTTTTTTGCTCCTCTTTGAGTCTCAAAGTCTGGCGTTATAGTCGACAAGGCAACTCTGAGGTCATGCTTACTGTCCAGTCTGTTTCTGTTTTTGGTCTTCAGCTGAACCAGAGCTGAGAAGCCACACTCACATAAATATGTAGTGCTGAATGGTAGGAGGATCTTTACTGCTCAAGTGGCAAGAGAAGGATGCACACTCATCACTGCGCTGCACCAGAACAGGTAGAGGCTTACCTCCGTGAATTTTTTGTGCAGCGTGCAGTCGCATGACAGCTCCACCAACTGACTCTCCTCATTGCTGGGCAACATGATGCTTTCCATGTTGACTCCAAAGGGGTCGCGTATCCAGTCATCATCCCTCTGTTTCTCAGGAAAGTAGTAATTAAACCGCTCCAGAAGTTTATTCAGATGCACCATGATTGTTTTCTTCATAAAATTTTTTCCTGCTGTATCCAGCTGCTGTCCCTCATGGCAAAAACATGATTTGCCCACACGGCAATCTTTTTTTGAAAGCATCAATTTTGTCATATTGTTCAAAAATGTTGTTTCCCTTTCCCTGCATAAACACATTTAATGTGTTTAATTGTTCAAACACATCAGCAAGGTAAGCAATGTGTGCGAGCCACACACTGCTGCTAAACAGCTCTGCAAGAGCCGAATTGCTCTGGGCAGGAAAGGCTGCAATTTCAGCTCGTAGATCATAAAAATGGGACAATACATTTCCCCTCAAAAGCCAGCGCACCTCGGCATGATACAACACGTATACATGCTCACTACCAAGATCTCGGCACAGTTTTTGAAAACATCACATGTTCTTTATGCTTCATTTAATGTAGTTTACTGCTTGGATGACATCTTTGAATGTTCCATTAAGCACTGGTACCATATCCTTTGCTGCCAGGACCTCTTGATGCAAAAAACAGTGGTTCCAAGTTGCATTAGGAGCTTTCTCGAGTATTCCCCTCATGACCCCCGAGTTTCTTCCTGTCATGGAGGCAGCACCATCAGTTGTGCACATGTCCCAGCTTAGGCCCACGTAACTCAAATACAAGTCCACGGAGCTGAAGATGTCCTCTGTTGTTGTAGTAGGGAGCTCTCGTGAGCAGAGAAATTGTTCCTGTAAGTCCCCGTCCCACACATGTTTTACGTACACAGGCTTATTTAACCTAGCAATACAATGTACGAAGTAAAACATTTTTGTTCTGACCATGTTCTCAGGTCTTGAAGTCTTCTTTGAAAGTACTCAACAGGTTTATCTTTGTGAGAGGGGTGTTTTGTTTCCAAATGCCTCATAAGTTTTGATGGCTTCATGCTTTCTTGTCAGTACTTCGCTGCACAAAACATTGAGGTCATTGCCCTCTTTTGTCCTCAATATAAGAAAATCCATTTTTTATGTAGTCAGTGTCGTACCTGCGTTTGGCCATGGTCTTTAGCATATGAAAACAAACTGTATGTTTTCTTCTACCTGTGAAACGGCAGGAGTCCACTAGCATTACAGGGCATTGTCGCCTTCTACTGTTAGGAATGTGAATAGACGGCATTCTAATCCCTTCAAAATTAAAGCACGGCAATTTTTTTCTTTACTTCTTTTTTCCCAGTCAAAGGCCCGTGACCCACTGAAAACGGGTACCCACCAGTTGAGAATCACTGATTTAGAGAATGTTTTCTATAATGATTCTGGGTCTGCCCATAAATCCAGCAGCTTGTTAAAAAAGTTTGGAATTGTTATAGGTCTATCAGTTGATGTACAGCGTACCTTTGATAACAATATTACACCAACTTGGCCTAAATAACTACCGTATATACATAAGTCTCTAGGAGTTTCTAAGATTTATATAATTTTTTTACTAAATCTACAATATATTGAAGCATATGAAAATCTTTTTACAGGATGAGGTATCTAACTGAGGAGGATTCACTAGCATTGCATGATGTTCTTTTTCATGTTTCTGAGAATTTTCTGGAGAAAACAGTGCAAAGATGAAAAGTAGTCATTATTAAGAGGGGGAAAATGGAATATCTAAGTACTGTTTGTATAAATTTAGTAAATGATATGTTGAAGTTACAGAATGGCCACAATTGCTATGTTAAATGCATATATGCTTTAGGCTTTGCCCCTCAAGCCCATATAATTTTTGCATATTATCGCCCCTTCGGGGCTCTCTTTATACTTTTCTTTTTTTATTTTTTTAAACTCCTGTTCTCATCCCTGTGATCAGAGAAGCAGCCAAGAGGCCCATGTTAACTCTGGAGGAGCTGCAGAGATCCACAGCTCAGGGGGGGAGAATCTGTCCGCAGGACAACTATTAGTCAATTACTCCACAAATGTGGATTTTATTAAAGAGTGGCGAAAAGAAATTATTATAGAAAAAAGAAATAAGATGTTCTGTTTGCTGTTTGCCACAAGCCATGTGGGGGGACACAGCAAATGTGTAAGAAGGTGCTCTGGTCAGATGAGACCAAATTGAACTTTTTGGCCTAAATAAAAAATTCTATGTGTGCCAGAAAACCACCACTGCACATCACTCTGAACACACCATCCCTACTTTGAAACATGGTGGCAGCATCATTCTGTGGGGATGCGTTTCTTCAGCAGGGACAGGGAAGCTGGTCAGAGTGGATGGGAAGATGGATGAAGCCAAATACAGGGAAATCTTAGAAGAAAATTTGTTAGAGTCTGCAAAAGACTTGAGACTTGAGTCTTTTGCATAGGTTCAACTTCCATCAGGAAAATGACCTTAAATACAACCAGAGCTACAGTTTAGATCAAAGCATATTCATGTGTTAGAATAGTCCAGTCAAAGTCCAGACCTAAATTCAATTGAGAATCCTGGGCAAGTTTTATTTCTATAGTTTTTATAACTGACATTGTTACAAAGAAGCTTTACATAGTTAACAGAATTTTAACATTTCTCTATAAATCCTACACATCCCTAATGAAGAAGCCCGTGTCAACAGTGATGAGGAAAAACTCCCTCAAATGACATGAGGAAGAAACCTTGAGAGGAACCAGACTCGAAAGGGAAACCCATTCTCATTTGGGTAAAAATACAAACCATGTAGCTGAAAGTTCACTATACTTTAACATGAAGTGAAGTTGGGTATCTTATAACTGTAATGGGAATTGTAGTCCTAAATCGTTTCAGTAAAAGAGTTTATATTACCAGCAGTGAAAAGTCATCTTCACAGTTATATTTAGGTCTATATGGATCATCATCAGCAGGAGCATGGAGCTTCTAAGGTCAAAACTCCAACCAGTAGTACCACATTAGGACAGATCACAGGATTCAGAGAGCAGAAGGATCAGGATCACTGGTATCTTTAGAAGTAGTATGTGCACCTCAACAAAAACATAGGGGTGGGGTTGTTAGGTATGCTCATAACAGTGTAATGTGGCCAGCATTTTGAATGGGTCCTGTTATATTCTGATTTTCAATTCAATTCAATTCAGTTTTATTTGTATAGCGCTTTTTGACATTGTCACAAAGCAGCTTTACATAGTAAAATTAATTTAAGGAGGAATCTAAAAAATTTTCTACAACCCCCTA
>JBCNYH010032101.1:0-12347 GCA_039654325.1 Tandanus tandanus | reverse complement strand
GAGAAGAATAAGAAAACCACTTTAGTCTCGATTAGTGCTCATTTATATCTAGGAGATGTAAATGTTACATAAAAGAGGTCTCATCTTCAATTTTGCTTTGGGTTTCCTGCTGCATATTAGTGTCACATACAAAAGCAGAGGGTTTAATGCAAAGTTAGAATACAACAATACAAAGTTCCATCGAGGTAGCAAAACAAACTTGGTGCCTCAAGGAGACTGTAGTAGGATAAGAAGGAAAGTATTTTCCAACTATTGTGCGTCTTATCTTAACTACAAATGTCAGGGAGATCAAAGTTACAAACAAGCATGTATAGCACGGGCAATGGAGTAGATGCTGTTTTCAACTGGATTTTTTTATCGGTGGACCTCTGGAATTGAACATTTTAATATTAGTGGATTTCTTGGATAAACCTGCTATGGACTGAAGATGGACAGTTTCAGTTCAAGTTTGAACTTTTTCTCTGTTACATGCTACGATACAGGTTTATGTATTTTCTCCTCTTCCCCTCTGCTGCATGCTGCCATTGTGGATTTCTCTTTTATCTGCCTACATTGTTCCTGATTAAATGACCAGATTTATTAGAGGAAGTACTGAACCAAGTAACAACATTTTGAGAAAAAAAAAGAATACCAATATGTGAACTGTATAACTTGATCATGAATGTTTCTTGACTCTATTTTTCTGAATGGTGTTTTATTCAAGACATAAGATATTTTAAAGAGCACATAAACTGTCACATAAACAACATTAAAAATGTCTGATATAAACAAATAAAATAAATGCATTTGGTATATCAGCATTTCTGTAATAAAGTAAGCTATGTGTGCATTTTTTGTGTCATTTCCTTTGCATTTTGGATGTCCTTTTTGTTGGTGTAAGAACTGGACGTGATGTAAGCACAAGAACTTCCTTCAAGAAGCAGCAACAATATTTCATTGTTTTTTTTGTGCCAAAAATTTGAAATATTTATCAAGAATGCCCACTTGATGTGTTCTGCTCAAATACTCAAATACAGATCAACCCAGACTATTTAGAATAGATGAAACATGGTGACTTTGTCTGTAGTTGTCGAGGAGGGCTTTAGCTGATCGGTCAGTGAGTTAAAGTTGGCTTTGGGGAAGGTTTCCTGTCATTGAGTCTTGAGAGTTGAGTAGCGGAGTGGAGCTTGATAGGTCTTGAAGACATTCTTGACACTTGAAACTCATTGCTTGATGATCGATACTTGATGCTGCTTGCATGCTGATCGAGTGCTGCTCAAATTCGGGGATTCTGAGATGGTCAATTTAAGTCCAGAATTCATGCCGATTAATGAGCTGGTTCTTGGACCCCTGGCCAATAGCTGGTAGTTCCACTTTAAGCAGAGGTGATATCTCCAGAGGGCCATGATTTATAACTTTTAAAATGATGGTTTGCACACTGTTACAATTCATTCATTCATTTTCTGAACCACTTAATCCTAATTAGGTTTGTGGGGAGGCTGGTGCCCATCTCAGCCGACTCTGGTCGATGGAAGAGTACACCCTGGACAGCTCACCTACTCTTTACGAATGACAGCATTGGTTCTTTAACATGCCTTTCACCATAGCAGTGAGAGACATGGCTGGCCTTTGATAACGCAGTTAGCTGCACTGGGTGGACAGCAGTGACAACTCGGTGATCGTAGGGCTTGAACCCCTGACCTTCAGATCAGTAAGCCAACACCCTACCACCGGGCCACAACTGCCCCCACTGTTACAATTAAGGAAATTTAACTTTTCACAGGTGCATGTATATGACGCCCCCGATAAGAGTGTCTGCTAAATGCTGTAAATGTAAATGACAATTGGCAACCATTGTCTAGGAGAACATTAGCTTCATTTTAATACAAGACTTGACATATTTGGCAGGATAGATGACAGTTTTCTGGTGACTGGACATTGTATATAATATACTATGATTTATTACATGAATACATGACTTTAATGCATAATTATTACATACATAGACTGGAAAATATTGATACAGTTTCAGAGTAAACCGCACAAAGTATCCTGGTGTTTATTTTAAGGAAGAACTTGTGCATGTGTGTGTCTGTGTGTGTGTGTGTGTGTGTGTGTGTGTGTGTGTGTGTGTGTGTGTGTACTTGAGAACAAAGGAGAATTGTTTTCTCAGTGGTCACAATGAGAAAAATTACTACTGCTCTTTGTTTTCAATTCCTGACCTTAGATTTCCAGGGTGTCTCTGAAGCATACTTATCAACTCATTTTGTGAGGTTTGGCCAAAAGTGTTTTATCGTTATTGTTGTATCTGGTAAGTGCTCCAAATGGTATCTTTCTCTGAGGTGATCCTAAGTTCGTGTCGTAAAAGTTTGATAGCGTGGGTCTGGGGATCAATGATTCTTATCTGGTTAGTCTCGGTTGTCTGGGTTGAGCCTTGGGAGGTTTTCACATCTGTTTCCTGGAGCTGAGGAGACTGTTAATTTGTTTATCCAATTGTGGCTTGGTGACTTCTCTGGATACTCTTATTGGGTAAAAGACTAGGGGCTGGTCGTGTTGAGGGCTTCGGGTTGTAAAACAATCCTTGTGAGTTCAGAGATATGGTTTCCTATGTTGTTCTTGATGTGCGAGTTTTGGATGTTGGTTTTCCTCTGCATCTTGTGGTAATACGGGGGGAAACTAAAAACTTTGTTAATACCTATTTGCTCAATAAGATCATACCAGTGGCTCCTTAGTGATGCATTGGTTCCACTGAGCATTTTCTGCCATTATTTCCAAAAACAGTGATCAAAACATGTATTTGCAACATCAGGATTGTGAAACATCATTTTCTTTGTTTCATGGTAATGAGATCACTGCAACATACTATTGATTTCAATGTACCATTGATTTCATTGCTCTTACATCATATTACAACATAAGCGGTCTATTACTTCTATCTACTACTATCTACTACTGAACCGCTTAAGCCTAATTATGGTTGCGGGGAGGCTGGCCGTCTCAGAGTCGGCTTGGGGGAGGGCAGGGTACACCCTGGACAGCTCGCCAGGCCATCACAGGGCAGAATAGTGCTGATGGCACTCCAATGGCTTACTCTTTTTAAACGACAGCAATGGTTCTTTTGTTTCAATGGACAGTCAGAGACATGGCTGGCCTTTGATTACCCAGTTAACAGCACTGCTGGGGCAGCAGTGAGAAATGAATTTTTCTGTACTCTATACAGTACTGTTATCGCTGTGTGTGTGTGTAAGAGTACATGCATGATGCTGCTATTTCAAGCTATTATATTTCCCAGATTAACAATAAATTGACATGTTCCCTATGTGTACTGTGAAGCTATTGTACTAGTTGAGTTAGGTTTTTTTTTTATTTTTTATATGAGTTGAGAAAAAAAAAAGTGAAAAGTTACCCTTATACTGTCCCAGCAACATTATAATTGTGATGTTTGTTTAAGATATTCCACTGACATTCAAGCAACATCACATTTAAAAGTTTACATATCCTGCAATAACTTGTAGTGCAATGGTCATTCATTACATGTGACATTCCGGCAATATCACGTCCTCTCCCCTTTCCTCTTCACCTTCTACACAACAGACTTCAGATACTGCACAAAGACCTGCCATCTTCAGAAGTTTTCTGATGACTCTGTTGTAGTTGGATGTATCAGTGGAGGTGAGGAGATGAAATATCGGGCTGCAGCAGGCTGAGGGTTGCAGATTCCAACAGACTGAAGAAGTTGATCCACAAGGCCAGTAACGTTGTGGGGATGGAGCTGGATCCTCTGACTGTGGTGTCGGAAAGGCGAATGTTGTCCAAAATAAAGTCAATATTGAACAATACCTCCCACCCACTTCACAACCTGCTGATCAGTCACAGAAGCACGTTCAGTGAGAGACTGATACCACCGAAATATACCACGGAACGACACAGGAAATCATTCTCCCCTGCGGCCATTAAACTGTACAACTCCTCCATATAGCAACAACATCCACTGTTATACATTTACATTTTGTCTTAAACTTACCTTAAACTATATATATATATATATAATTTTGTACATATTACTCACTGACAGTATTTGTTCTGTATTTGTTTATATAGATATTTGTAACTTTGAATTTTAGACTAATATATATGTGTGTGTGTGTATGTGTTTGTGTACAAGTCCGTATGTATATTTATATATGCATAGATATTTGTAATTTTTAGTTTGAGACTTTTTATTTTTATCTTTATTATTTAATTGGAACTGTGTGCACACAATTTCCTCCAGGATCAATAAAGTATTCTGATTCTGATTGAATATAAAGTGATGCTGTCACCATATTTCTGGAAAATGGTAAAACCGTTTGTGTAAGGGAGTGTGTTCATAGTAAATTTCATGATTCTTATACTTTGAGGGCAAGTCTCACATGCTTATGTTTCTTGGCCTCGTTCATGTTGACTGAGGCCATGGAAGTCTGTTTCATGAGCACCTGTTCTCAGGCCTTGGTCATGTCTTGACTTGGTTCTGATGTCACAATTGTCACACACATTCTTTCACACACACACACACACACACACACCTTTTTTCTTCTATCTTGCTGTATATAAATGTTTATAGAAGCATGTCCTGAGTGTTTGTTCTGAGTGTTTCTTACAGTTGACACAATGTAGACGCAATCTTTAAAATTATGTCCTGAAAATGACACTCTGAAATTTTATTTTGTAGGAACTACATTGTATCACGTGGCATTCCAGCAACATATAGCATTGCAAAAACTATGTAGTAGCAATGCCCTTGTATTAGCTGTGTGCCAGTAGGGTATGTGCTACAATGGTCACAATCTACAAGAAGTATATACAATTGGACTCTTGTTTAATGTATGTGAATGGAAGCGCGTATGATTTTTGGATGTGCCCAGTTTTATTTTATTCAGAAGTTCACTAATTTATATCTGATTTGTTAGGTAAATATCTGCATACTCTTATTATTGCCATAAACCTGTCATATAAAATGATGAATTCATGTCCTATTCTTGCAATTTCACACTCTCTGGCAAGTGAAACAGTATCCTTTTACAACAGTCTAATGTAAACTATCAAATGGATTTTAGCAGATTGCAACTTCAAAGTGTAAGTAAAACCATCTGAAAGTATACATATGTTCAAATGTAAGAGAAAAGATTGGGAGGCTTGCCTTTCATTTCACTTTTACCTCTCCAGCAAGAGGCCTAAATATGCTAATGTGGCAACACCTAGAAGTACTCCTTTTCCTAGAGCCTTCCTTTCCGTGTTAACTGATGATGGTGTGAATCACCCAAAATACTGTCTACAGACTGTCAACACTTATAGGTCCTCCTACTTGATGCTCAGATCAACAAACAGCTGCAGTGCTTACTAGCTAATGAACACAAAAGTGGTCCAGCATGCGTAACATTCATGTTACCTTGGGTGACTTTTGTGAGTTATTTAGAATGGTCTTCTTACCCATTGATAATTAAAAACATGCCATGAGAAATTCCATCCAAGACTGCATTCAGCATCCTGTGGAGCCCTACCCCACATTTGTTACACACATGCACAGTGAATTAAAAAGAAAAGAACAGCTTTAAAGTTCACCATCAGACCAATAAAAAAATTGAGCTTGTCCCCAGTGTGTCCTAAGGTTCTGTGTGGACTTCTAAGGTGTCAATCAGATGACTGTGAAGGACTTGTGTTCTCTACGATGAATCAATGAATCTCTTAACTTCCTGTCCAGAGGCAAGTTTCTTACCACTATGGACCTTGCTTAAGATTATTGACTGATAATGACTGTCACTCAAGTGCTCAAGAGTCTAAGCCCAAACCTGCCTCCATCAAACTCTGTGGCCAGTTCTAGCTCAGAGACTTATGAACATGGTCCTATCTGGCCTCATGTGTTCTGTGCAGCGTACCTCGACTCTGAGCTTCACCCACAACTGAACTACATCTTGCAGACCTGAAGGAAGTCTTGGCCAGGCTAAAATCAGCCAGCCTCTCCCTGAAAACTCACAGTAAGCAAAGTACAAAATAATTATGAACACGAATGTATTTTTACCAACTAAAGCACAGCCAGAAATCTTTGCTTTATGAAGGTTGAGGTCAATAGTATCTTTATTGTCTATTTTCTTTATTATTATTTTTTTTAAAATCCAAAACAAATTCATTTTTAAATATGTTTGTTCTGCTAGTTGGCACTGTGTATCTGTGGCTGGATGAAAGCACCTTCAATGCTTAAACAAAGGGTGGATATGGTCTGCAGTATTGACTGGGACTTATATTTTTCAAGGTCATGACTTTGTACAGCTAGAATGTAAGTCATTCAAGGTTATACGTGCATGTTTTCTGCACACTTTGACAGTACTCTGCAGTATGTTTCTAACTTTAAGATGAATTGATGAAGCTGATGAAGGAGATAGGTCTGCCTAAAGGGCCCAAAGGTCGCAGATAGGTGGGACTGAGACTTGAACCCCCGATTTTCTGAATATTACCCTTTTTTAAAAAAAATTCTGATAACTAATTATTATAGCCCTATGCTTTAACCACTAAGCCACCATGAAACAGATTCAATAAAAAAAGGCATGAAACCTTTTCATAAATGTATTATCAATATTAAAAATCTGAAACTTGCAATAAAAATAAATACAGTGATGGGATTTTTTTGGTCAAAACATCCCCCAGAGCTCAACCCCAAGGATGACAAGACAGTGATAAGACAAGATTTTTCCTGGAGTCCATTGTTATTTCTGTAATTTAAAACAAATTAATGTTCAAAAAGAAAGACTCTGGTCTATGAGGATTTCCCCCTCCCCTATAGGGCCAAGATTAGGGCCATTTCTATGGAGGAGAGACATGATCACAGGCTCTGTGCTCAGAATCGTGAACACAGATCATGATCACAGACTTTAATGATATGACAGCCCATATATTGGCTTTGCCACTTGTAAGTGTACAACACAAATGACAAAGATGAAAGAACACACCTGTGGGGTTATCTGGTGGATGAAAACATCTAATAAAACAACATTTATTTTCACACACTGCAAACTTCAGGTTAAAAATCAAGAAACCAACCAATCAATATTGTGGATGCTTTGAAGCCTTTCTGTTAAAACATGAGACTGACACAATTAAAAGCAGAGAAGAAAACAACAAAATTAGTTGAACAAATGAACCTTTTAACTGTGCACAAAATCATTCAATACAGTGCCCACCACATCCTCTACACCCTTCACTGGGTCCAAATTTGGGTGTACATCGTTCAGAAGTTTATCTATTACAACTTCATTCATTTATTTGCCAAACTGATTTATCTTTCTAGGGTCACAGGAAGGCTAGAACCTATACTACCAATGAAAAATTTGGGGTCACTTTTTTCACTTACTTTTGAAAAAAAAA
Source organism: Tandanus tandanus (assembly GCA_039654325.1). Lineage (NCBI taxonomy): Eukaryota > Metazoa > Chordata > Actinopteri > Siluriformes > Plotosidae > Tandanus > Tandanus tandanus. The sequence continues at coordinate 4,970 of JBCNYH010032101.1, read as the reverse complement.
AAAGAAATCAATAAAAAAAGATCAAATTGATCAAAATTTCAGTCTAGACACTGTTAATGTTGTAAATGACTATTATTGGTGGAAATGACTAGATTTCCAATGGTACATTGTGTTCGCTGATCCAAGGTTATCATGTTAAAGGCATAATTATTAATTATTACATACTGTTGTTATTATGTCAGCACAGATAAAAAACTGTTGTTCTGATTAAAGAATTAATAAAATTGGCCTTCTTTTGGTGAGTTGAATATTAGCTATGGTGCCCATCAAGGCTTGTGGGAGGTGCTTCAGGAACCATTAGGTAATATTTCTGCAGGTACCTTGACAAATTGAAAGCTAGAATGACAAAGGTCTGCAAGGCTGTAATTGCAACAAATGGAGTATTTTAGACAAAAGCAAAGTTTAAAGGACAAAATTATTATTTCAAATAAAAATAATTTTTAACCTTCTTGATGTCTTGAATGTATCTCATATTCATTTTGCAACTCATTTGATGAATGTAAGTTTGTGTTTTTATAAAAAATGTGAAATATTTTGGGTGAAATTTGTAGTGTATCTTAGCTGACTCTGGGCAAAGGTGTTATACACCCTGAACAGCTCGCCAGTCCATTGCAGGGCCAACACACAGGCAACCATTCACACTCACACCAAGGGGCAATTTGAAACAGGAAATGAGTCCAATATGCATGTCTTTGGACTGTGGGGGGAAACCGGAGTATCTGGAGGAAACAACGGGCAGAACATGCAATTTCCACACAGTAATGCCATTGCTTGCATGCTACAGGTCCCAAAACAGTTGGCACATGGTCACAAAATGGCTGAAAAAGCAAGAAAGTTTAAAAAGATTCAACTGGGAGAAGAGCTAACAACTAACTAGGGAATTGATATCAGGTCTGTAACATAATTAGCTGTAAAACGGATGTCTTAGAGAGGCAGAGTCTCTCAGAAGTAAAGATAGGCAGAGGCTCTCCAATCTGTGAAAGAGTGCGTAAAAGGATTGTGGAATACTTTAAAAACAATGTTCCTCAACGTCAAATTGCAAAGGCTTTGCAAATCTCATCATCTACAGTGCATAACATCATCAAAAGATTCAGAGAAACTGGAGACTGTACGTAAGGGACAAGGCCAAAGACCTTAATTGGATGCCCGTGGTCTTCGGGCCCTCAGACGACACTGCTCATCGGTATAATTGTGTCAATGACATACTAAATGGGCCCAGGAATACTTCCAGAAACCACTGTCAGTCAACACAATCTGCTGTGTCATCTGCAGATGCCTACTAAAGCTCTATCATTCAAAAAGGAAGCCATATTTGAACATGGTCCAGAAGCGCCGTCGTGTCCTGTGGGCCAAAACTCATTTGAAATGGACTGTTTCAAAGTGGGAAAGTGTTCTATGGTCAGACGAGTCCAAATGTGGCATTCTTGTTGGTAATCACGGACGCCGTGCCCTCCAGGCTAAAGAGGAGAGAGACCTTCCAGCGTGTTATCACCGTTCAGATCAAAAGCCAGCATCTCTGATGGTAAGGGGGTGCATAAGTGCATATGGAACGGGCAGCTTGCATGTTTTGGAAGGAACTATGAATTCTGAACGGTATATAACGGTTTTAGAGCAACATATGCTCCCTCCAGATGACGTCTATTTCAGGGAAGACCTTGTATATTTCAGCAGGACAATGCAAAACCACATACTGCAGCTATTACAACAGCATGGCTTCGTCGGGAAACAGTCCGGGTGCTGAATTGGCCTGCCTGCAGTTCAGAACTTTCACCTACAGAGAACATTTTGTGCATCATTAAATGAAAAATAAAACAACCACAAACTCTTCAGCAGCTGGAAACCTATATCAGGCAAGAATGGGACCAAATTGCAACACCACACCTCCAGAAACCCATAACCTCGATGCCCAGATGTCTTCAAACTGTTTTGAGAATAAGAGGAGCTCATTTTGTGTATAAAATTGTACAAATTCTCAGTGTAAACATTTGTCATGTTATCTATGTTCCGTTGTTAACAAAATATTGGCTCGTGTGATTCGAAAAGAATTTTAGTATTCATTTTATTCAAATTTTAAGAACGTCCAACATTTCCAAAATTCGGCTTGTAGTCACTGTGTGACTTTAAATCATCATGGAATCCTTCCAAAGACATGGAACAAAAGCTTGAAGTAACATAAAATATATCCACCAACTCTTTGCCATGCACAAGAATTAAAATTTCCTTATATCCAGAAAAAGTTTCAGGACATTACCCTCATCAACATGTACACTGTTCTGCCTAGAAGAAGTGACAGACTGCTCATTTAATTAATTACAAGGGTTCAGTCAACCTTGGCAATAAGTTGAACATTTTTTGGACTACACAACCATCATAGATTTCATACAGGGCATGAAATACCAGTGCTGAGAAATTGAAAATTAACAAATTAGCAAAGTTTAGCTGGCCTAGTGGTGTAGTGGTTAGCATGTCCATCTCACAGCAAGAAGGTATTGGGTTCGAGTCCTATTCTCTGTAATAGTCTTTCTATGTGGGGTTTGCATGTTCTCCTGTGCATGCATGTGTTTGCTCCGGGTACTGCGATTTCCTCCCAAAGTCCAAAGACATGCATATTAGACTAACTGGATATTCTCAAATGCTTCTAGGTGTAAATGTAATTGTGAATGGTTGTGTGGGTTCCGAGTGTACCCCGCCTTCACCCAGAGTTGGCTAAGAGAGGCTTCAATCACCATGTGACCCTAGTAGGATTAAGCACTTCAGAAAATTAATAAATGAATGAAAGAAAAAAAAATCCATGCAGTATAATGAAGACATCTATAAAACCATTCACACGAAATGTCAAACCTTTGTCCTCTGACCAGGTCGTGTGTCGGTCACTGTGATTTGCTTTAGCCAGGGTTCATGTCTAGTATGTAGATTAAGAGGGACTGAAAGGTTTGCATAAGTCTTTTAACCTGAAGGACAACACATAGGCAGCTGGGATTTTACCTAATGGAAAAAAGACCTCTGAAGGTCACAGAGACAAAATAAACATTGCACTGATTATTTACCTCCAAATTTAAGCACTTTTTTATGCTACTCTACATATCATTCAAGTTATTAACACTAAAGAAAAATCATTCATTTTCATTTTCTGAACCACTTAATCCGAATCCTTAGGGTCGTGGGGAGGTTGGCGCCCTTCTCAGCCGACTCTGGCCATCACAGGGCAGAAACACACTGATGCCAACTCTATGGCCTACTCTTACCGAATGTTAGCAATTGTTCTTTTACATGCCTCTCACCACAGACAGTGAGAGACATGGGTGGCCTTTGATAACCCAGTTAGCTGCACTGGGGGACAGCAATGACTAGCTAATTGTGGGGCATGAACCCTGACCTTCAGATCAGTAAGCCAGCACCCTACCACCAGGCCACCACTGTCACCTAAAGAGAAATGTTTCCTGTAAACATTACACCAGCTGCATTTATTATAAATCACACCTTTCTGCTCCTTTTACTCTATGTTACCCTCCCTCTCTTTGACCTCTTGTAATGCTGTCTAGAGACAGGACAGAAGAGAAGACAACATTCCTGATGCAACTTTTTTCTGGGCTTGGGTCTAGCACTAAGCGCACACATGCTTGTGTGACCTCAATACCTGGGTTGGATTATCTCTACACTATTATTACTGCAGCCTACAGACCTGTTCCTCTCCTTCACCTCAACCAATCTGATCATCTGTCCGTGTTTTTACTTCCCAAATACACAGCATTATTAAATGCATACAGTCTTTATTAAAAACTGTAGAAGTGTGTCTAGAGGAAGCTGACTTGTCACTACAGCACCAATTCCGACACACAGACTGGGATATGTTCCCCCATTCATCCTGGACTCCCTCACAAAAAATCTACACAAACTATATTGTGGACCACATCAACATGAGTGAAAATGAGTCCTAATGGGGACGTATTGATGGTAAGAGTTCAGTTTGATGAGCTTGTGTTTGTGTAGTGTAAGGGTAATAATTAATCCTTCTTTACAAAATCACTAAAGTCACTTTGATAAACATCTCCACGACTGTTTTTTTTTTTCTTCATTCATTCACTGTCCATCTCAGATTTCCATCTAATCTGTTTTGTAAAATGAAAAAGGAGGAGCAGGAAGAGGAGGTGCAGAGTCATCAAGTCATCAAGTCAAGAAGAAAATAAATAGGGACTCGGGTTATCAGAAACATTCAAACATCTCTGGAAGACTCTGAGATTAATAAAAGACACAACACTGATAGATCACCTGCTTCACATTTCAGGTATTTTTTTTACATTACTCTCACATATCACCACTCTCACATATCAGAACTCTCACATATCAGAACTCTCACATATCAGTACTCTCACATATCAGTACTCTCACATATCAGTACTCTCACATTTCAGTACTCACACAGATCAGTACTCTCACATATCAGAACTCTCACATATCAGAACTCTCACATATCAGTACTCTCACATATCAGTATTTTCTTGAAGTACTTGTGCTAGTATAAGTGGAATACTTTAATATTTCCTAACACTCAATAAGGGAAGGTTTTATAGATTGTGACGTGTAGAATAATGAGCGTTTTAGTATATTTGTGTTCTTTAGAGCAGGGCTGGAAAAAAAAAAGTTTCAGGGCTTTAAGGTTTTAGAAACCCAGACTACAGCATGAAAATCAAAACCACTGATTCATTTACATTAGATAATTTAATGCTGTGTGATATTTATATAAATATCTGTAGAAAAGTACTTTTTATTATTTTAAAGCACATTTAATAAACAATGAACAATCACTACTGAATTCACTTTAAATCCATGAGAATGACTACAAATTAGGAAATCTTTGATATATAATATCTTTAATTTTATTTCTCTTCTCTTGAACACCATTGCTGAGGTTCCCGCTGAAAGAAAACATATGTATGTATATATTATGTATGTATGTATGTGTATATATA
>JBCNYH010031981.1:0-12351 GCA_039654325.1 Tandanus tandanus | reverse complement strand
ACAAACCTGTGAGACCAGTTTCTGACGTAGCAGATCACGTGACCACATTTGCTGCGTTTTGGAGAGCTAATGCTGCTCGCTCAAAAAAAATCAAATCTGTTTTTTCTTTTCTTGAGCATTACCAGTGGTTTACCAGTCTTGGTTGCAGGGTTTCCTCCCTTGAATTTTTTTCTTCAGGCCTTTATTCCAGCTACCTTTAGTAACTGCATTTTTGTGGGTCCTTTTGCCTGTAGTTTTGTCTTCAGCAAATGAAAAGCATACTCAGCTGAGTTGACTGACTCAACTATTTAAGAATATTCTATTTCTTTGGCTTAAAACACTCTTGGGTTTCAGACTTCAGGCAGTCATTATCCAATTGCTTTTGAGCATGTGAAAATGGTGGGGATATGTGTAAAATGGCTGTAATTTCTAAATGGTTATTGCAGTATTTTGGAAAACCCCTTATAACTCAAGGTTTATTCTTTAATAACACTTTATTTCAAATCCATTGTACAGTGGCAAAATGACAAAAATTTTGACATTGTCCGAATACTTCTGGGCCTAAGTGTGGATGTAGATACATTGAAGTATTTTCCTGTTTAAACAGCAATAACTTTTATTTATTTATTTATTTTTTTAAATTTTGCATGTTCTTGCAATGCTTCTAATCAGACCTCTGAATCAAGTTGGTGAGATTACAGCCGTGTATCTTCGTAAACCCATGTGCAGAGTAATATTGGATCAAATAAAAATGATCATAAAACAAATCCCCAAGTGGGTACTTCTGTTAACAGTCCATGAAATGAAACTCAGTAAGAACTCTCATAAATTGTTAACAAAACTCCACTACCAATTTGGTAAAAATCTATTTGTCAGTTCTTATTTCTTCATAACAGTGTTTGTTTTAGATTGAATTTGAATTACATTTCATATTTACGAAATAATGCTATCCAGGGGTTTGTGGAAAACTGATCCACTGGAAACTTTAGTTTAGGCAGTTGTGATTCTTTTATTAGGTTGGTAAACTACTTCTTATCAAATATTAATAGTCAGAGCTGTTTCGTCACTTCCAATGCCAGTCATGATTTTTGTGTTTATTTTTCTTCATTAAAGGAGTTACGACAGTGTTAACAATGACCACGCTGATGATGGGTGCCAGGGCATCTTTACCCAATGCTAACTGCTTCATCAAGGCAATAGACGTGTATTTGGGAATTTGTTTCAGTTTCATCTTTGGAGCATTGATAGAGTATGCTGTTGCTCACTTCTGCACACTCCACCACCCAGAGTGCAACAGTACACTTACGGTGAGAACACAGGGGAAAATATGAACTGCCTTCTTGATCCTGATTTTATAAATACAGTTCTTTAAAATTGGGGCATGGTGGCTCACATCAAGGAGGTTCAGATCTCAGTCAAGGCTCTTTCCATGTGGAGTTTATAGTTTCTTCCCCGGTACACCAGTTTCCTCAGACAATCCACAGACATGCACATTAGGTCAACTGGCTGCTCTAAATTACCCATAGGTGTGAATGTGAGTGTGAATGGTTGTTCGTATCTGTGTGTGACATAATAGACTAGTGATCTGTTCAGGGTGCTCAAGCTTCCCTCAGAACACTGACAGGTAATGTGATGGATGCTTCTTTCAGATTTACTAAACTCTTTTCTCTGGAGATTATTGTGCTCATAAAATTACCATGGCCAATTCTTTACAGAGAGTTTTCAAAATTACTGCATTTATTACACCTTCTAAAATATTAGAAAATTTTTTTTTTAAGAGCAATCAGACACATGTGTAGTCTCACTTATTTATTTATAAAACATTTTTTTTCTTCTGCCTGTCCACTCACCCAGATGTCAGTTCAAGACACTGTTTATAATATAAGCAGCACAATTGAATTTCATTTAAAGTTTTATAAATATTAAGTTACAGAGTGATTGTGTTACCTTGATTGACCTTGTTACCTGTGAATAAGTCTTACAACTATGATATTTACATAATAACCAGGGTAGTAATGTCTAGGGTGTACTCTGCCCTCGCCCAGAGTCGCTGAGATGGGGGCCAGCCTCCCCGCGACCCTAATTAGGACTAAGCGGTTCAGAAAATGAACGATGAACGAACGGTTCAGAAAACGAATGGATGAATGAACCTTAACAGCCTTAATGATTAGTCACAGTAATCTTCATCACTATCAAGTGACTAGTAAAAAAAAGTAATACAGTAGACTCAGGGATTGCCCTGGATACATATCACAAACCCCACTGGAGAATCATGGCTTTGAGGAAAAGGTGGAAGGAAATGATCTAAGCTAGTATGAAACATGATAGTCATATGGAATTGTGTCATAAAATATAAAAGCCAATCATATTTCAATATGCAGGCCGTGTAGCTCTAGATTTCAGGAAATGGAATGGAGTGTGTTGGGTTGGTAGTGTTTCTAATTTCCATTTTTATTAAAATAGAATTTATTGTGAGAGAACAGTGTCTGCCCATTTTCCTCTCACTTTTTGGGTAAACCACAATTTCAATCTTTTTTCTATATTTGTTATTTTATATATATTCATTTATTATTTGTTTTATGGTTTTTTTAAGATATTCTCTGTCTCTTTTTCTCTCTCTTTTTCTCACCCTCTGTATCTCAGCACATGCAGGACTGTGAAGAGGAGATCAACGGCATTGTCACCACCATTGCCAGTGATTCCAGCCAAGCAAAGCGCCGTAAAGACCCCCTAACCCCTGCTCCAACTCCTAGTGGAGAACCTAATCTAATGGCCCAAACTCCTTCTCACACAGAGCCTAGGACCCCTGAGGCCCTGGAGGATCCTCTAAACCGCTGCATCAGAACCCTGTCCCTCATACGACAGATACTGCGCTCTATAAACTGCTGTCATGTGGAGAACCCACATTACATAGACAACTATTCTCGTGTAACATTTCCTCTCTCTTTTGTCGTAGTCAACCTGCTGTACTGGACTTACTATCTGTACTTTTAATAACACCTCAAAGGGTTGGTGGGAGTCATTGTGAAAAAGGGTGAACATATCTGGCTGACCATGAACTGAGTTTAGTTTCTTTTGGTTGTATGAAAATCAGAGTGGAAGTAAAATATGCATGTTGGTGAAAGTGAGTGGGGTTTTTTGTTTGTTTGTGTGGGGTTTTTTTTCTTTTCTTTTGCATATTTTACTTTCCTGAGTGGGTGTGGAAGTCCTTCTCACAAATGAACATGCTAAAATGACGCAATAACATGTTGGAGAATGAGATGCTGATTAACATTAAGACTTTTGAGATTTATCGGACTTCATCAGCAAAGCACATTTGCCAACAATGCTAACAAGAATCAATATCCCAGCAGGCAGAAAGGAAAAAAATATTAAAAGATTATTCCACAAATCCTCTAGTAGACAAGGTGGCTTGATGAATTAATGATGATTAATGATTAATGAACTCATGCACTGGTTCAGCTGATACTTAACTTCAACCTTCAGAAAGATCTGGATCTATAAGCAACCGTATAAGGATTTGATTTAACATGGATGTTCACGTCTAGTTTAATTGCCACAACTTTTTTTTTCTTTTTTGCACAAAATAGTATAATGTGTAAAGCTGTAGTGAAGCCTACTGAATGTTAATTAACTGACTTTTTAGTAAATCTGCCCATGAGTGTATGATCCTTACACCTTCATTTCCGAAAGACATCATACAAATCAAACAATTTTTCTGCTCACAAAGGAAATACAAGATACTCCTATTGATCAAAAAAGTGCTGTAGGAATATTTTGAACCTACAGCACAATTATTACACAGAGCGCTTTTATTATTAAATGATTTGTGTGTCAATCCAGAAATGCAAAAAAAAAGTACTTTTAAATTTTTGAAAAGCACGTTCCTCGAGGCTTATTTTGCAGAAAATGAAACTGAATTTAGCTCTGCCACACATTTTTTACTCCTCTCTATGAAAGTCTTTCAATATATGAATTCAGCCTAATGCGTTTTTCAAATCCAATGTCATTTCCACTTGAGAGATTTTTAAAGCTAGGTGAGTTTTATTTACAATTGGTCTGACAACTGAGAAAGCAGGAATGCATAGTCTTCCAGGATTTTTTGCAGCATGTGGTCAGAAAACATAATCATTTAAATCTTTGATGTTGATGTTGTGCCTCTGCTAATGATGTATTACCTATTTGGGCCTCAATATTTTATAGTGTTGTCCTCATGTGCCACAGACATGTAATGCATTCTTCCCTTCTCGTCCACGCATTACTGTGTTTCCAGTTATTGTTTCTGCCAGCAGAGGGATTTGCTGGCTGAATTGTTGGATAGTGCTGGATGAAGCTATTGCTCTTTTTTATTGCCTCAGTCAGTTTTCTGACCCAGGCACCCTCCCTTTCTCACACATTATTCTGATGATCGACTCTCAGTGCAAACAAGTTTAAATGATTTCATATGATTTGGTATTAAATTATTCATTGTGAAGTCCATTTTAAAAGCAAGAAAAGTACCAAGAACATGTATGATCGCAGAGAATGGCACACACAGTAGGTCGGGGATTGCCATAGTCTATCCTCTGTACAGAAGAAAGATGACTGGATTGCTTGGACAGTTAGGGACACTGTGTTAGTAAATCCCTTCTTTAGCAAGCTGAGAAAATTTGCTAAAAAGTCATGGATTTATGGCACAGTGTGATTTACATCAGTGAAACAAACCTTGGAAGATTTGATCTAAACAGAAATCAGATATAATCTAATCTAAATCAGATATACTAAATTAAATGCATGCTGGATGAAATTCAAACAGAAAAACAGCAAAAGCAACCTGTTTTTCTTTTAAGCAGACAAGCAAGGAAGTGTTTGATTTTCTGAATGGCATTAATATTCTTTTACAGTTGGCCCTCCCTACACAGATTAATCTTTCTGTCCTAGGAAGAAATTGACTCTCAAATGTGGCACCCCTCTGAGAGACTCATTTAGAATAATATTAAGCCTTACCTGCAGGATCTTTAACAAATACCTATATTAATTATGTGCAATCTGAAATAGACAGAAGAGGATGATTGAATAAAGATGTGGCATCTGTTCATCCTTTTAAAATTTCAAACAACTTCGAAAGACCTCAACATCTAAGTAAGAGCTTTCATCTGGCATTTATTAACCCCTACATTCTCCTTCCTATGTTTTTCATTTTACAGTGGTATAGAAATGAGTCACCCCTTCATTATATTCACATTTTGTTGCTTTGCTACCTGAAATGAAGACACACACAAAAAATATATTTTCACAGCTATATACACTCAATGCAATAACATGTGACCGCCAAGTGAAAGATAATAGCAACAGTTAATAAAAATAATCACTGAGATGGTTAAAAGATCACACCCTCCCAAAAATTCTTGTAAACTCAGTCAGGCGTAACTACCACCTTCTCCACCAGGCTATTTGGTTACCAACTGTAAACTGATTACTTCAGCATAAAAACAGCTATTCCTAGAGCATTTAAGTGTTTGGATGTGTAACTGAAAGCAGACAATCAATGATGGGTGGCAAGACAATGTCAAAAGATCTCAGGAATAAAGTTGACAGGCACAGGTCAGGAAATTGATTAAAAAAACAACAACAAAGGCTCAATTAATCGCTAGGGGCTCATTAAGGTCTATAATCAAGAAATTTAAAAAAGTGTTTCATACTCTTAGAACCCTTCCCGGATCAGCCTGACCTGTCAAATGTTTATAAAAACTTTGTAGCTGATACAATTTTTGGAACAGATTGGTCATTGTGTACATGTGACAACAATACTGCATATGTTTTACAACTGTGGCTTGTATGGGAGGGTTTCAAAAAAAAAAGGCACTTCTTTATTACGTTTTGCCAAAATACACCTTGTAGACCTCAGTGTGAAATGGTATATCTGTCAGAAAGCCACTACAGCTTCCCATCCAAACAACTCCATACTCAGAGCAAAGCATGAAGGTGGCAGCATCTGGTTGTGGGAGTGTTTTTTCTACAGCAGGGACTTTTCAAGGCAGTTGTCAGGGTACACAGAACAATTCTTGAGGAAAGCATGTCCTCTGAAAGAAAGTTGTCAGTGGGAAGAAGGCAGTGGTTAGCATGTTCACCTTACAGGTCATGGGTTCAAATCCTGGGCTCAGGCTTTTTTTGTGTGGAGTTTACATGTTTTTCCTGTGCTTTGTTGGTTTCATCTGGGAACTCCAGTTTCCTCCCAAAGTCCAAAGACATGCTCATTAGGCTAATAGGCTGTTCCAAATTGCCTGTAAGTGTGGGTGTGAATGGTTGTGTGTGTGTTGACTCTGCCCTCTAACAGTGTTGGCTGAAATAGGTTTTGCCTTACTGCGACCCTAACAGGATTAAGCAGTTCAGCACATGAGTGAGTGAGAGTTTTACATTGTACTGAGTAAATACAGGTGGAAAAACTTTAGCTTGTGTTTTCATTTCAGGCTAAAAAGCAAACAAAAGTAAATATTTTGCACTAATTTTGACTAATGCCCTCCAACACACTTCCTGGATATACACCATGCATAGTTATGTTAGATGTTTATGAATATGGTATATAATTATAAATGAGTACATTTGTACAATATAATAAATAAATAAATCTATGAAAGGGAAAATGTTACCTATTATATGCGCTCCATGCGTATAATGTAAATAACATTTGGAATTCTTGTCTACAGTATGGATTAATGGCACATTTAAACATGAATCATTTCAAATGACTGTTGATATCATAACAGAATTCTCAGATAATACCAAAGCTCTGAGATAAGAACACATTTTGACATACTGCTGCTAGCAAAAATAAGGAAAACACTATGCTTCCATCCCAACTCCACACCCTGGACTTGTTTGGGTTGAACTGTACAATGTATTTTATTTAGAATTTAAAGTTGAATGTCAGTTTTATGAATCAACAATCAGCAGAACCTTGACAGTATATGTTGGGAAATTTAGTAGTGAAGCTGGAGTAAATATTCTAAAATGCTTTTTTATCTGTGATAAAACCGCAGTCTTTTTCATTTTACTAAGGTATAATTTATTCTATAAATGTCGGTTGTCCGTTACTCCATCTTTAGCTCATGTTCTACAGCTGCAGCCGCATGCGCAGTCATCACAGTATAAATCACAGTGGACGTGCCTTAAGAATTTGACATTTCACAGCTGACACTGTGCACAGTTACAGAAAATCAGTTGTGGGTTTATTAAAAGACGACATGGTGCACATGGTGTTCATTTTAATAGAAGAGCTGTTATAATTACAGTAGTGACGTTTAGCTTGCCGGATGCAGCAAATATAAATTGAGCATCCAGGATTTCATTTACATGTGATAGTTAAAAAGTTGTATTACCTTGTGCAAAGCAAAATGGTCACGAACATAGGAGTCATTTGATAAAACTGTTGAGTAGTTTATACTGACATAATAAAATAAAGACCAGTTGCAGATTATTCAACAAAATAGCATGTGCGTATTGTTCAGTAAGTAAAAGCAATCAGACCATTAAAAAAGCACAAGCGATTCTAGCTAAAACTTTTTCTGTCTGTTGAAGCTGCTGTTTTGGATTTCTTTTTTTTTTTTCCTAAAAGGCTTTATGCTTTTCACCTGTCGACCATTTTATCTGCTTTGGATTCCGCATCCTCATTACCGATTGACTCATTCCTAACATTCATCCAGCATGTTAGTAGAACAGACTATTTAAGTCTGTATGCAGGGCTCCAGCCTTTTGTACAATATACAGTAGCATCCTACTGCTTTAAAATATTTTGTGTTTCTTCAGCATGACATCCCAGCTGATCTTACAGTATGGATGGAGTGTGTTGACATCTGGAGATGCAACTGACTGTTTATTGTTAAATGACTGTAGTTAAATCAGTTAAATGACTGATGTGTATACTGTAACACTGAAGCACATTATGATACAAAGCTTTCAAAAAAAGGTGTAAATATATTGTTATACTCCGCATGTTAACTTGATGTCTCTTGAAAAAGTTGTAATCATAATAAACAATATAAGTGTAATGTCTTCTTTATTTTGTTGGTAAAATTTTCATAGATTAAAGAATAAATTAAACAATAAACATTAACCCATTAAACCAACTTATTGATTTATTGAATAAGGACATTATAAGGGCTATAAGGACATTGTAGCATATACTGTTTTCGGAAAAACATGAACAGTGGGGTGGAGCAAATAACATATTGTTATCTGTTAAAAAAGAAAGCAACAAAAATAAATAAATAAAAGAAGCACACCAACACAGTTTTTTCATGTTATTAAGAAACTATAAAGCACAGTATCCCCTGCCTTGAAGAAATTCCTGAATCAGAAACTTAAAATTATAGCTTTATTTCTGAGTAGTAGAAAGTACTAACATGGGAGCCGTCTTCCAGAACTGCTAAATAAACATTACTCATTCATTCATTTACCAAACCATTTATCCTTCTAGGGTCGTGAGATGCCGGAGCCTATCTCAGCCAACTCTGGGCAAAACTCCACCAAATAAACATGTAACAGAAATATTCTACCAACAATTAAATGCTTTTACATTTTAATGGGAAATATCTGGTCCTGGCCTTGTGTGGGAAAATATAGAAACACTGATATACGTTAATATACTCGTACCCTTAAAGTGAGATATGACTGTTAAAACGTAAACATTCTAATCAATATCAAAACTATGGGGTATCAAAACTAATATAGTTATAGCATGCTGTGGCACATTTGTTGTGTATTGAGTGATGTATTTCATTCATCATTCATTTTATGAACCGCTTAATCCTAAATAGGGTCGCAGGGAGGCTGGTGCCCATTTCAGCCGACTCTGGGCAAGGGCAGAGTACACCCTGGACAGCTCGCCAGGAAGTGATGTGTTTGTGTCAAGAAATTTTTGCATTAATATTATATATATTATATAATAATAATATATATAATAATATATTTCTTAATATTAGAAGAAATTGCTTGACTTTTTTGGAATAAGACAAAAACTAGACATTTGGTCACAAATTTAAAGGGAAAACAACAATGGCTTTGTTATGCTGCGGCATCCATTCTGATAGCATGGTTTGCAGCCAACTGAGAAAAAAAAATCACAACAATTTTACATTAAGAATTTAAGTTATGGCACTTGGCAGATACCCTTATATAGAGTGACTTACTCAAGTGCTTGGGCTTTTTAACAATAAACGTATCCTCATAGTGGGTCTCCACATCAGGGACTAATTGAGTACTTGTTAATCAGTCTTTAAGTCACTAAGCTTGTTGGGGAAGTTTGTACACTTCTTCACTCATTTTCTAAGGCGCTTAATCCTAATTAGGGAGGCTGGCACCCATCTCAGCCAACTCTGGGTGAGGGCGGGGCACACCCTGAACAGCTCGGCAGACCATTGCAGGGCCAGCACACACACAACCATTTACACTCACACTCCTACCTAGGGACAATTTGGAATAATATGAAATTAGCCTAATGTGCATGTCTTTAAACTGTGGGAGGAAACTGGAGTACCCAGAGGAAAGCCACGCAAGCTCATGGAGAACATATAAACTCCATGCAGAAATGCCCAGCACTTGAATCCAGGACCTTCTTGCTGTGAGGCAGACGTGCTGACCTCTACACCACCATGCCGCCCATAAAGCAGTTACATCAGATAAGTAATACAAATGAATGATTGATTTTTGATCCACTCATATTCACTCAATAATTATGATTTTATCGTATTTTGTGTACAAAAGGACTTATGTTCTTTGCTGTGAATGTGTTCATTGAATCTGTATTATGAATGTGAAATTAAGGCATGTTTTGAGCATTATTTGAAGATAAAAGTAAAAATGCTTATAATCATTACTAAAGTAATCATATTATTAAAAAGGAGTTGATGTTTGTGGAAATGTTATGGAATTTAGGAATAGCTATTCATGAATATTGAACTTATAAAGACTTATTTTATTTTTCTTATTTCCAGCATGGTAGAATTATTTTATTAAAAGTATAAGGCACACTAAATGTGATTTTTTTTTTTTCCTTAGTAAAAATTCAAATTCAAAAGAAATTTTAAATGAATACCCAACCTTACAAATCACTGTTTGTAATTTTGGATGTTAAACAATGCTCATTATTCCTAATGTCCACAAAGTACCACTGTAAATGAACACTAAAATGCATGTCGTGTTTCTGCAACTCAAATGTCGTGACACAGCCATGGTGGAAAATTCATTCAATAAACCAATTAACCCTTATGATGTGACAAGGCTCTCTAGACATCAGATATAACCACTAGAAGGCACTATTTAATCAAATTTTATTTCAAGGCTGAGCTTCTCAAGAGTATGATGAGAAATGGTTGAGACTTTCACACACAGAAAACTGTACGACTGTTTCTAATGAGAAATGAGTGTCTTAAGTATATTAGCGGTGACTCAGTGGTTAAGGCTCTAGGTTACCGATCCAAAGGCTGGGGGTTCAATTCCCAGTAAAACCATGCTGCCCAATTGCTTGTGACGGATATAAATGTAAGTGGATCTGGATAAGGCTGTCTGCCTAAATGTATTATGTAATTCAACCATCACCTGATCACATTAAGTAATGTTTATTCTGTCCATGCAGGGACACAGTCAGAACTTTTACAGTGAAGAGGCCATTTTAATATTTTGACTGGGGTGCCAGTGTACGGTAGGCAAAATACTAGTCTAAATCCATAAAACTGTCACAATAGTCTACATCCATATTAAATTTTAATGTGAGCTAGCTAATTGTTCTTGTTCCTGCAGGACAGTCAGGGTTGCCAGGTCTCAGCAAAATTTCCAGACATCTCATTACAATTCATTACATCTCATAGCGCCATTACATCTAAAAAAAAAAAAAAAAAAAACACTTGAAAACTCCCCTCCCCCCTAAAAACTTAATCACTATGACAATGAACATTTGATTCGGATCATCAGCAGGTACAGGTGATATCCACAAACTGTGATTAGATTTAATTCTGATTATTTGAAAATCTTTTTAGCCATGCTGAGGTGGCCTGGCAAGCTATTCAGGGTGCACCCCAGTGTTGGCTGGGATAGGCTTCATCATCCCTGCAACCCTAGTAGGATTAATCGGTCCACAAAATGAGTAGATAAGTGAGAGTTGTTGACCATGGACTATTGTTAAATTATTTATGAGGAGACAAATTGGTGTTGTGAAAATTTGTGATGCATTTTTAAGTATTACTAATCCAAACTTTCAGTTCTTGGTACCCAAAGTACCTATGAACTGATTTGTATTAATCCTGCTTTCACTTCTCATTTTGTAGTTACCATTTCATTATTCAAGTGTGAAACTTATTTATAGGTCCATAATTATTTACTCAAACTCAGTTAAAAAAAGCATCCAGTGCAGGCAGAAACACACACACACAGGTTTCCTATAAAGTATTTTTATAGGAGCAGCTCATTCTCATGAACTGTCGTGGTGAATTTTACACAAAAGCGGAGACTAAAAACAAAGAAGATTTTAAAAGTTTGCTAAATTAAAAATGAATGTAAATTGGGTGATATAATGAAACTTTCTATAAAAATACATTTAAAAATAATATTAAATAAAAATATTTCATAGTCATGTAAGTTTTACATGTTGTTTCAGTATTTTTTATTTTATTTTATTTTTTTGCGCCATGGGTGAGCTTTTCAGGAAAGAATTCAGCCAACTACAGGAGATAAAGGCTGTTTACACCAGTAATGTAAGTGATAACAGAAACCTGTTTTAAAGATGTGTCCATAATATTAAATGCAACTATAAATCAATTAAAACAGATGACCAATTCCTGTTGTATTAATGAAACAAAACACTTGAGGAAATGCTTTTGGAGGAAAATAATCAATACTGGTCTGGTACAAGCAACTGTAGTACCAGAAAAGTGATGTATAAAACCTTTAGTAGCAAATTCATTTACCCATGAGCCCATTCTTCATGCTTTGAGCTTCATCCCTCTGCTCTCATTCCTGAGCTCAGCTCTGATGTATATTTCAGCTCCACCTTCTGCCATCTCTATGTTAAAATGCAGAGCCTCTGTGACATTGACCATGATGAGGGCTCACCAGTTCATTTCGTGTCTCTGAAAAGCTTTCATCTTCAACAGAACCGTTTAAATTATATTCCTGTACAGCTGCAGCTCATATCCATGCTGAACCAGACAGTACTTCCAAACACTGCAGTCCTGCTGCATACTATGCAAAAAAAAAAAAACCTTCTTAAGTGTTAATCTTAAACTATTCAGTAAAAAAAATTGTTGAGTTTTCCCAACACATGCAGTGGGGCAAAAAAGTATTTAGTCAGCCACCAATTGTGCAAGTTCTCCCACTTAAAAGATGAGAGAGGTCTCCAAT
>JBCNYH010031814.1:0-12359 GCA_039654325.1 Tandanus tandanus | reverse complement strand
CTGGCGCCCATCTCAGCCGACTCTGGGCGAGGGCAGAGTACACCCTGGACAGCTCGCCAGGCCATCGCAGGGCAATTATTATTATTATTATTATTATTATTATTATTATTATTATTGTTGTTATTATTATTATTATTTTCTGTGTAGTTGATTCATAGGTCAGGATTAACAGAAGCCCTCAGCCCTACTTACATATTTTCTTTTCTGTGTCTGTGTAATTACTTTGGAGAGCTGCCTGATGCAACCCTGCAACACACACACACACACTGTATTGTCTGTCCTAAAACTGTTTCAAGATCACAGTACTCACATTTTATCATATTCCCATATCCTATGTATTTTATCTTTATGTGAGGAACTATAACAGTGTGTGTGTGTGTGTGTGTGTGTGTGTGTGTGTGTGTGTGTGTGTGTGTGTGTGTGTGTGCATGTCTGCTCTCTGCAGTCATAATATCATCTGCACTATTCTGCTTCCCAGACCAGCTCAGCAGCAGCTGATGACAATCCCATTCTTCCCAGTATGACTCACAATATCCAGTAAATGACAAACACAGAAGTCTCACACAGACACATGATTACGGCTCTTAACACACAGGCAAAATGCACAATATAACTCACTCATTTGCTGACCACTTAATTCAGGTAGAGTCATGAGGAAGCTGGAGCCCATCTCAGCCAATGCTGGACAAAGGCAGGGAGCCCCCTGATCAGCTCACCAATCTATCGCAGGGCCAACACACACACAACCATTTACACACTCACACCTAGGGACAATTTGGAACAGCCAATTAGCCTAATGTGCATGTCTTTGGACTGTGGGAGAGTACCCTGAAGAAACCCACACAAGCATGTGGAGAACATGCAAAGCCAACACAAAAACATCCTCACCGGGACTTGAACCCACAACCTTCTTGCTGTGAGGTGGATGTGCTAAACACTACACCACCATCCCGCCTGCAATGATTATTTGTTTCCCTAAAAACAGACTTGCCCAATTTCCTTTCCAATGTCTCTTTTCTGGTTTGAAATGGACTCTCCATCATCGCTGATTACCTAAAAGCGGGCTTATGGGAATTGTTCTTTGGCCAATTCTCTGGACTTTGTTACGCATAATTGTCTCTAAAACGTTCTGACAGGTGTTTTTGGATTTAAACGTTTATTCCTCCCACAGTCCCTTAAAATAGTTTTCCAGACTTTTCTAAAACACGAGGCTTTCCTTCAACATAAGGTTTGCATACTAATAAAAGTAAGGAGTGTTAAGCAATTAACTAATCCCTCTGCTCAAAGGAAAGAGACGGCTAGTTGTTGGCAGGCAGAAATGTTGGCATGCTGTTTGGAAGGCCCAAGTAGTGCAGCCAATTTGGGGTTTCTATCTGTACCCAATTAAGACTTCTATTTTTTTCCCAAAAAGTTGAATCACAGCCTAGTGATGTTGAAACCAAACCGAGGCAAAAGTGTTGCCTCCGGTTTTCCTTCAGGAATGTGTGCAAGTAGTGGGAAAGCACCTTCACTGACAGGAAGCAGATGGGCCTGAATGCGACATGATCTCATGAGTGCAAATTTGTACAAATTTTCACAAATATCTTGCATGAAATTGTTATGATCAGGCAACAATAGTGAATCTGTAGACTGAGAGAAGCAAGCTGAAGATTTTTTCCAGGGATAGCCAATGACACTTTTATAACTTTTTGCCTCATTTCCACTGTTCAACAAGAATTAGTGCCGCCCCAACCCTGGAGCCTATCTCAGCTGACTCTGGGCGAAGGTGGGGTTAACCTGAACAGCACACCTGCACCATTGCAGGGCCAACATTCACACACCATCATTCACACTTACCCCTAGGGGCAATTTGGAACAGCCAGTTAGCCTAGTGTGCATGTTCAGAGGAAACCCACACAAGCACAGGGAGAACATGTAAACTGACACAGAAACACCCTCACTGAGCTCGGGACGTGAACCCTGGACCTTCTTGCTGTGAGGGAGAAAGTCAGACAAACTTTCTACTGATGACTGAAAAATGAATTGATGTAAATTTGCCTTTGGTCTCATTGATGGCACAAAGTTTTCCTTTTTCCTCTTCCCAGCACTTTCCAAAACGTTGTTACTCTCAGGAACTTATCTGGGGGTTTTATGTCAAAAGGTCACGATCCGACTCTTCTTTAATTGTGTAAGCAGAGTTGAAGCAATTAATTTATTCTGTACGGCTTCAAAGGTAAACCATCCCTGCTGGAATTTATGTTGTTTGTTTGGTGTGGGTGCAGTTGGTGCTGTAAGCATGTCTTCTCTGATGTGGTGACGTGTTACATTAACCCTGGAAGTGAAGAAACCTAATTGAACCTTCTGGGTCTGATTTAGTGTGTGCCAGTCATCTTCCATCCTACACAAGGCAGTGTGAATGCTAATTAAGAAGAGCTCGTGTCTTGGCTTGGAATGATCTCCATCATAGCATTTACAGAGAAGACCAAAGTAGTCTCACAATTGCACATTTATTAATTTAAAAGCAAGCAAACTAACTGACTAACTAATAATAATAATAACAGATGGTGGCGCAGTGGTTAGTAAATATGTTTTTATAATTTCTCTAGATCGCCTGCTCCAAATTTACCTGGAATGATGGAGTAGTGGTGTAGTTATCATGTCCGCCTCACAGCAAGAGGGTCCTGGGTTGGAGTCAAGGGTCGATTCTGTGAGGGCATTTCTGTGTGGAGACACTACAATATTTTGTTGCTTTGCCTTTAGCCTTCTAATCATCACGGCATTGTTTTGACAAAGTTCAGCAACATCTTTCTTTCTTCTTTTATCTTCCACTTATACTTGGAGGTGTCACAGGGGGTCGGAGAAGTAACATCACAACATTAATTTCCAACCAGTGCTGGGTTCATTTTTCCACAAAATCTTGAAGGGATGATATGAAAACTGAACCACTCCATAAAGTTTTCTCCAGCACATGCCAAAGACCTTTAATAGGGTTAAGGTCAGGACTCTGGGGTGCTAATACATATGTGTAAATAATTCCTCATTCTGTCTGAACCACTCTTTCATTCTTTGAAAGCCAATTTTATATCCGTGCCATCAGGGAACAAAAGGTCCGTTGATGTGATCTTGACGTGTTCATTGACATGCTCATTCAGTACATTTAGGTTGTCAACTGATTCATTATAATGCCATATGATGTTGCTGAGCCTCAACCTGACCAACTGAAGCATTAATGCTATAATGATTATGTGCAGTAATCAAGGATAAAGGAACTCCAACAAAACATTGATATAACAATAACATATAATTATAATAAAATATCATCATATATAACAAAAAGCAAAAGAAGACTACGAACAATATATAAAAATAAATATATGACATGATCAGAATTCATGGCGGGCGACACGGTAGTGTAGTGGTTTCCTCCAGGTACTCTGGCTTCCTCCCACAGTCCACAGACATTCAGATTAGGCTAACTGACTGTGCCAAATTGCCCCTAAGTGTGAGTCTGAGTAAGAATGGTTGTGTGTTGGCCTGCAATGATCTGGCGGCCGTTCAGGGTGTACCCCGCCTTCGTCCAGTGTCAGCTCCAGCTTCTCTGCAACCCTATTAGAAGTAAGAGGTTTGGCAAATGAGTGAGTAAGTGAAAGTGAGTTTAATAGCAGTATACTATCATTTTTGCCTTTAACTTGAGTTATATGAACTATTCATGAACAATTTCTGTGATTTTTGCACACTCGTGAGATTGAAACCACAGTCTTTTGTGCAATTTGTGTAATTGCAACTTCAAAAATGTTAGTAAAAAACACCTAATGATGAAAATATACATGTGATCATGTGTAACAAGAGGGATTGGGAGGGTTTTCTTTCATTTGACCTTAAGTTTGGAGGCTGTGCTACCATTACATTATTTGAAGCCTGTCCTGTTCTTTTCTTTTGAGGTAGTTTAGATATGCCACTTGCCTTTGTTCCATTCCAGGTCATTCACTGGATATGTATTGCCTAAATTTTAATAAAATAAAAAAATACGGGTCTTCTAAAGCTTTTGTACTGTATGTCTAAATTGAAGTCTAAAGTAAAAAATGTTTCATAGGCAATCATTTAAAATTTATTATTATATCCATAGTCAATAATTACCTTTCGTGTGAGCAACACGGAAGGTACTGTGATGTGCCGATTTTCGTTCTGCAGGAAATTGTGTGTGTTTGTCAGTCCAGAGTGCTCAGTCCTAGTAAGTTATTAGCTTCGGTGTGAGCTGTATATTGTTCATGTTGTTATTAATATTAGACATTTGAGAGCTTACGGGAATTGTATTAGTAATAAGTAAAGTTATATTACGATATTCATTATATTTACATACCCAGGAACTTTCCAATAGGTCTAACACGGAGATCTAATTACATCATTAGGAGTTCAACTATGTCTTCAAGGTAAACAGAGCTTGTGTGTCCGAAGACTCGGAAGAGGTAAGTTATTAAATTTGAATTGGGCAGTGATGGCTCAATGGTTAAGGCTTTGGGTTACTGATCTGAAGGTTGGTGGTTCAAGTCTAAGTACCACCAAGGTGCTACTGTTTAGCTCTTGAGCAAGGCCCTTAACCCTCAATTGTTCAGTTGTATAAATGAGATGCAAATGCCAGAAATGTAAATTAATTTCTCCACCAATGACATAGTAGCTAATTTCATGACAGTAGTAATGCTATTGCTAGTATTAGCATAAATATGTCATTCAGGTAACGTAACATGACCTAACATCAGGACCTACTGCACAACAACAAGGATCTGACAATATATATGCCAGTTGGTGCCGCATGAAAGGTGAGTGAACGCGCGTGTTCGCTCCACCAGTTATATTTTCAGTTCACTAAAGAAACATGTAAAGAACATGTTCATACGTAGTCGTGTTGTAAGTGTAAGATTTTAATAAAGCTTTTTATTTGTCAGACATTTAACTCTTTTAGCAAATGATGGTTTACTTGCTGGTGGATTCACTAGTAAGTTTACGACTACTTATTTATGTTGTCTAAATAAGTAATCTATAATTGTCCCATTTCCGTGCTGGAGGTGATGATTGTCACTGATTTGCATCACAATAGGCAACAATTTAAAAAAAAAAAGATTTGTTCATAAGTAAACTGAAACTCAAAAAAAAGAGGTTTGTACACCATCACTCAGACTCACACACAAAAAGAAGAAAAAACACAATCTAACTCAGGTAGGCAGACAAACGTTTATTAAGCAAAACAACATCAAACATTAATAGGAGCTCAGAACATGAACTTGTTAGATGGATAATTAAACTAACAAGACAAGACGGAAATCAGTGAGTGAAAGGCAGTGAAAAAACCCTCAGTTATCCTTTCCATCGTTTGCTCCAGAACGTAGTTGGGAAACACAGGAGGGATTTATTTATTTGTTTGTTTGTTTGTTTGTTTGTTTATTACAGGATTGAAGCTCTTAAATAAGCTATGCTACTCTTATAACACCAGCCTCAGACACATATCAGTAGAGATATCTATCAGGAACTCCACCTTTAGGCAGTGGCCAAATCAATATTATGTGTGATTCTCTCCAGTTCTTTGATGTTCTACTGGGTCTTCTAAGTTATGTCTCAACTACTTCCCGCGGCTTAGAGACACAACAATTTCCGTAGTGTGTGCACTGTTCCCAGGATGGCAGGCTGTGCAATTGCACCTATCACAATGGGTATCATGGGCCGCTTGTACTGCTATGTCAATCAGTGTCGATACGTTCGTATCTCTCTGCAATTATCATTATTATTATTGTTATTATTATTATTATTACTATTATTATTATTAATATTATTATAAAGTGTATTGAGCTCCATATCCTCACATGGTATTTGAATATATGAATATGTCCTAATTCACAGCAGGAATCCATTGAATCCACATTCACGTGTGAAGGACTGCATGACTCACAGAATACATTGTAACATCAGGATCACACACACCCACTTTGTCTCTGCTATTGTTAAGTGATGTTAGGAATGGATGATACTTCCCTGCTGGCCTCTTTACTCTCAGAGACGTACTTGGCCTCAACCAAACAACAACCATGGAACCATTCTTTCTCATGAAAACACAAGTGCATCTTTGTCTATTGTTTACTGGAAAACAATAGGAACAGAAGAAATTAGACCGTTGAAGGAGATGATGTCTTAATGGAAAATGACATCAGCTTAATGATTTGCTAAATAGATAGCTCTACCACACTAATCAAATCTGAGGAAAGCAGCATGCCAGAGAATCAGATAGATTACACTGTCTTTATATATCGCCATAACATTGTTACTAATAGGGCCTTGTTTATCATGAAGAAACATTATCTCTCATTTAATCATTTGGCAAACCGATTAATCCTACACCCTAAACAGCTTGCTAGGCCACTGAAGGGTCAACACACATACAACCACTCATACCCACAACTAGGTGCAATTTGGAACAGTCAGTTAGCCAAACGTGTATGTCTTTGGTCTGTGGGAGGAAACTGGAGCACCTGGAGAAAACCCACGCAAGCAATGTTGGAACATGCAAACTTCACATAGAACTTGCACTTGGAACCAGGACCTCCTTGGTGTGAGGTGGACGTGCTAACCACTACACCACTTTACTGCCCTGTTTCAATTCTACACTTGATGTTTTGAGTGTGTAATCATTTGTGCATTGAGAGGATTGGCACCATGCATTACATTATGAGTATCTGGTGCATTCAAAACAGGTCAAGATGTTGAGCACACTTAAAGCTGAGGTTGGTCATCTTGGAAGCTAACAGATAGCATCTCTTCAGGGCTCCGGCTAAGCCCTCCCCTCTCTTTGAGGTCCTCCCAAAGCTCCCAAAGTTCGTGCACAGCACAAGCAGGGAGGAGGGGAACATTTGAATGGATATTTCCCAGCGGAACATGAGACAGTGATTGGTTGCTGTTTTTACAGGATTTTCTTCTAACCTTTTTCAGATCTCATAAGTTATTGATTGCTGACGGGGTGCAAAGACCATTTTAACCAATATAACAGTTTGTGTATACAGCTAAGAAGTTACCAACCCCAGCATTAACTTCCTCAATGTTCACCATATTGGCTACACAGTGGAATAGGATGAATAACCAACTTATTTTCAGGCAGTTGCAGGAGCGCATGTCATCGACGCTGGTGTTGACTAATTTCACATTGCATGAAATATCTATGCAGACAAGCAAGTAATTCATCTGGATACACAGCATATCAGTATTACTCTCCTTCACATGCCCCATTCTCTCTCATGAATAGAGAACACTTGCTGTGGTCTGATGCTGTGGGTCAATAAAGCATAGCAGATTACGTGAGGTGAAATAAACAAAAGGAAAACAAAGAACGGGTCACTGTGCAAGGTAATAATACTGTATCTCTGAGGACGGTGCCCATGCTCTGGACTTTATTAAATAGAAATAAAGGGCTGGATGTCAGACTTTGTAAAAATAAAGAAAGAGGTTGGATGCATGTGCAGAACTGAAAGCAGACTTGTTTAAAGTCCACAATCCAAAGACTCTGAATCTTTTATACTGGCACAGGTCAGGAGATCAGACAAACAGGTTGTAATGAGCAAATCCAAACTAAGTGTAACTATAAGCAGGCTTAGATAAACACCAGGTGACAGAACATTCACAGACACTGGTCAAGACATGGAGTAGCAAATCAGGAAAAGCTCAATGCTCAATATGTCACATAGTGCGGACATGGAAAAAGTACCTTGCGATGACACCAGTTACACAATGTCACTAAGTATGCTAAAACATTAGCATTGGGATTCGGCTCAGCTGTTATGCTTCATGGTACCTGTGCATGCTAGGAACTGTAGTTCTTCTTTGCGAATCTGGAGATAGCCACTCACATTACAAGATGAGATCTGCAGTGCCCGGACATGCGCTGAATGTGACACTGGCCAGATACACTAGCAATGACTCCATGACTAAAACTGACACCAAACAATAAGTCCGCATCAAGGATTATACAAGAAAAGCTTCAAAAAGCTGTTTAATTTCCAGGTTGTCTGTCATCAACCAACAAACAAACAAAAAAACAAATCTGAGTTGGTAAACTTATACATTACAGATCTCTTGAGGCAGGGAGCAAGTTTTTTTCAAGTGGAATTTTTATCTGATTTAATGTTTAGGCAGTAGCCCCACCCAATTTTGGAGCAAGACAAAACATGTGGTGAACTCCCATCTTTAACTTTATTTATTTTTTAATGTCACTTCTTATTAGAATTGCTTGAAGTGCTTCCAATAGAAAATGCACTGCCAATAGGAAAGTTTTCCAACCTGAGTTTAATATAACATCATGTGACTGGGACCCTTTGTACTTTGCGAATTACATTTTAAGGAATTTAAAAGAAAGCTTATCAGTTTCATTTAAAAATAAAACAGTGCTACTTTAGTACGTATTTTGTCCATAAATTACAATAAATTACCTTTAATTCTTATTTTAGTAAATTTTTTTCTATATTTTCTCTAATATGATTTTAAGCTTTTTTTCTTTTCCACACTTGTCTGATGCCTCTGTAACTATTGCAGTAATCGTGTCGTACAATCTTAAGAAACAAGTGATTTGTGCGGAAAAGTGAATCACATCATGACACAAGCGAATCTCACTCGCAGCCAGCTCTGGTTGCCTTATCGCTCAAATCACGTTGCATGAAAATTCAGTTCAATTTCGCTTGAGAATATTTTGCCTTTAATAGCTTTTTTTTCTGTAGCATTCACTGACTTCATATTTTATATTTACATTTATGGCATTTGTGGCCTGGTGATCCACTCAGGGTGTACCCTGCTCTCGCCCAGAGTCGGCTGAGATGGAAAAACGTACAAAAAAAAAAAAAAAAATTCAGAAAATGATTGAATGATGAAGTTATGGGATTTGGCGGATTCCCTTATCTAGAGCAACTTACATACAGCTGAGCAGCTGAGGGTTAAGGTCCTCGCTCAAGGGCCCGACAGTGGCAGTTTGGTAGTACTGGTGCTTGAACCCCCAACCTTCAGATCAGTGAAAAAGCAAGCCTTTTAAACTCTCCTGTAACACATGAACATATGTATATTTTCATTATCATGTGGTTTTTACTTGCAGTTTTAAAGTTGCAATCCATTTGATAGTTTGGTATTAGCCAGTTTGAAAAGGATGCTGTTTCATTCTGACAAAATCGCGAGAACAGGACTTGAATTTGTCAGTTCAAATAAGGCAAGTTAGTGGCAACAAAACAGTATACAGATATTTAAGTAAACAAATTAGATATAACAAGTGAATTTCTGAATAAAATAAAACTGAGCACAAATGCAAACCATACGCGCTTCTGTTCATACACATCAAACAAGAGTTTGTAAAACTCTCTACATTTCACATCACAATGTCACCCCCTGTGTGTGGTGTTATTGCTGGTTTTTACTTTCTACAAGAAAAAGGTTAATGAAACAGCGTGATTTACATTTACATTTACAGCATTTACCAGATGCTCTTATCCAGAGCGACTTACAGAAGTGCTTTAAAGTCACTATCAGTGAATATATTCTTATACTGGTTCCTGTGGACGCAGACTTAGTGTACCGTCAGTCAAACACAGTGGGTAGGTGTTGTGCATGCTGTTTTTTGGGGGGGGGGTTTAGCATGTGTGTGTGTGTATGCGTGCAAAACATAGTGCTAATCTAAGTACTGCCGAAAAAGGTAGGTTTTCAGCCGTCGTGTGAAGATACCCAGTGACTCAGCTGTCCGGACATCCAGAGGAAGTTCATTCTACCACCTTGGAGCCAGAACAGAGAAGAGTTTAGATGTATTTTTCCCTTGTACCTTGGTAGAAGGAGGGACCAGTCTATCAGTGCTAGAGGATCTGAGAGAATGTGGTGCAGTGCAGGATGTGATAATTGCTTTGAGGTAGGAGGGTGCAGGTCCATTTTTGGCT
Source organism: Tandanus tandanus (assembly GCA_039654325.1). NCBI lineage: Eukaryota > Metazoa > Chordata > Actinopteri > Siluriformes > Plotosidae > Tandanus > Tandanus tandanus. The sequence continues at coordinate 2,436 of JBCNYH010031814.1, read as the reverse complement.
TTGTAGGCAAGCATTAGTGTTTTAAATCTAATGACAGCAGGTATAGGAAGCCAATGGAGAGATCGTAGCAGAACTCGGAAGGTTGAAAACAAGCTATGAAGCTGCATTCTGGTTCAGTTGCAGAGGTCGAATTGCGTTCACACGTAGACCTGCCAGGATTGAGTTGCAGTAGTCTAGTCTTGAGAAGACAAGGGACTGAACAAGTATCTGAGTGGCCTCAGTGGAAAGAAATGGGCGAATCCTTTGGATGTTAAAGAGGAGAAATCGACATGATTGAGAGAGATAAGTGATATGAGAAGAGAAGGACAGGTGATTGTACATGGTTACTCCAAGGCTTCGTGCAGTGACTGAAGGAGAGATTACAGAGCTGTCCAAGGAAATTGCAAGATCTTGATGTGGGGATGAGTCAACTGGGATGAACAGCAATTCAGTCTTGCTGGGATTAAGTTTCAGCTGGTGAGCTGACATCTATGAGGAGATACTTGCCAGACATGCAGAGATCCAGGCAGAAACATCAATGTCTGAGGGAGGAAAAGAGAGAACAAGTTGAGTGTCGTCTGCATAGGACGAGGATATGACATCAATGAGGGACCTAGTATAAAGAGAGAACAGAAGTGGACCAAGAACTGAACCCTGGGGAACGCCAGTGGAAAGTCGGCGTGGAGAAAATATGGATCCCCTCCATGTAACCTGATATGAGTGACCTTCCAGATAGGAAGCAAACCATTGCCATGCTGAACCACAAATTCCTAGACTCCTGAGGATGGACAAGAGAGTCTTGTGGTTGACTGTGTCAAATGCTGCTGAAAGGTCGAGGAGGATGAGGACTGATGACATCTTGGCTGAACTTGCAGCATGTAGCTTCTCTGTGACAGCCAAGAGTGCAGTCTCTGCAGAATGTGCCGCATTGAAGCCAGATTGATTTGGGTCAAAGAGGTTATTCTGCAAAAGATAGATTTAATAGAAACAGATATAAACTATGCATTCAAGCTTTTGTTAAGTTTGGGTTTAATTTCCCTTTAACCACTGAGCCACCACTAAACAGCATGACATCTTGTCACTAATCGCCTCCTGTGAGGATGCAGGTTTACATTGTGTTCCATCACAAAAAAAAAAGTCCTTCATATATAACATTGCATTGATACAGTATGGCAAACAAATTTAATCTATTATCCATACCACCTATCTATCAGGATCAGGCAGCTGGAACCAATCCTAGCTGATTTAGAATGAGACGCCAGGTACACCCTGAACATGCTGCTATGTTTGCAGGGTTAACACAAAGATAAAACAATTGTTCACACTCACATTAGCCAATTGACATAACCCTCATTTGTCATTTGTTCGTGTGTGTGTGTGTGTGTGTGTGTGTGTGTGTGTGTGTGTGTGTGTGTATATATATATATATATATATATACATACAGATAGGGAAAAAATTTAAAGACCTTTTAATGTGCATCCCCCACATACACATAGTGGTCCTTCCTTCTTCATTCTAAATGTACAGCTTACCCTTTCTGTCAGTCATCTGTTATCCATCCATCTATCCATCCATACATCCATACAGATCTATTTATATATATATATATCCCTATTGTTTATGTTCATGTTTATATGTGTTTAGTGAAGTTTAGCAGTGGTGTGTGTACATGTGCATGCAATTCAGCTTGTGTGTGTATGTGTGTGTGTGTGTGTGTGTGTGTGTGTGTGTGTGTGTGTATGCAACACATGTGCAGAGCTCATTGATCTGCAGTGCATAAAGATGCTGAAGCACCAGAGAGCAGCTCACTCCACAGGGCAGAGGTGGCAATGGATCAATACTACAGAGGTCAGCCTTCGTGTCTAAAATCAAACACACACACACACACACACACACACACACACACACACACACACACACACACACTCAGTTAAACAGCCTCAATGTTATTAGTGTCATGACAGCAGGTCTTCTTACCATCTTGCGGTTACAGGGTCCTTGTTACTTGATTACAGTTTGTGTTAAGTTTTTATGTGTATTTAATTAAAATAAATAAATAAATTTTTTAAATTATGGTTTGGCTACTGTAAATTGCCCCTAGAATTGAATATGTATCTGACTTTACTGTATATAATGGTGCCCTGTGATAACTTGAACTTTTAGCTGGGGTTTACATTCAGTTCAATTCAGTTCTGTGTTATTTGTTTGGTGCTTTTTACAACATTGTTACATTGTCATCATGACATTGTCCCAAAGCAGATTTACACAGTAAAAACAAATTTGGTAAAGAATTTAAATATTTCTCTATAAACCCTATACATCCCCAATGAACAAGCCCGTGGCGATGGTGGGAAGGAAAAACTCCCTTAGAGGACACGAGGAAGAAACCTTGAGAGGAACCAGACTCAAAAGGGAAACCCGTCCTCATTTGGGTGAAACCAGATAAAAATACAAAC
>JBCNYH010031693.1:0-12368 GCA_039654325.1 Tandanus tandanus | reverse complement strand
GCTTTTTACAATTGACATTGTCACAAAGCAGCTTTACATAGTAAAATTAATTAAGGAGGAGTCTAAAAATTTTTCTCCTCAAGAGTCCTCACATGGTGAATTATGCAAGGCTGACCCACCATGTTATACATGTGGGGAGAGGACACAGGAGTGGTGAAAGGCTACATGCAGAGCATGGGACCATTACTGTGTTGGACAGGTCCAAAGCACCACTGAAACAATGGCAGTGTTGAAGTCTGTCACAGGCTGAAACATAAACACCAACAAAAAAACTTTTTTAACTGATCTCAGAATCAGCCTCTTTGTGAGCAGAATTTAGTGCTCCAATGCTCCGCTATCGCTGGTAAAATCGTTATCTTTAGCTATTTAGCCTTAAAAATAGCTAGTTACCATCCACCTTAATTTTACTAAAAATAAATCTTTATTTCACACATACATACATCCTCGTCATAATGTTAATAATAATTTATTATACAATGTGTTTGCCTGTAATTTACCTGCTCTGAGTGTGTGTGTGTGTGTGTGTGTGTGTGTGTGTGTGTGCATGCCTGGTCACAGTGGTGTGTGCTTTGAATGGGTTAAATGAGCCTAAATTGTATTTGCCATAAAACAGTTAGAGGCGGTGTGTCCAACACTTAGTTATGGATTCAAATTGGCATGCTGGCAAGTTGCGAGATGCCGTTCCATTCGTGTTCACTGGTGCCATCCATCACTGAACCTGTCCTCTTCTCTGCCATGTTAAAAAGTAAAAGATGACCCTCCGATATCATAATTATCTCCAAATTTCCCATTCGAAATTACAACTTGATGGGGCATTCCGGTGCAAATTCTAAGTCGGCAACTCTCAATAGCACATGAAGGAATCATTAAACCCATTTCGTAACATTTTAAGCTAGCTGCCAGCTAGTTAGCTTAGCTAAATGTCTGCAGTATCCCTGCTAAATGTAGACAATTTTCTCTGAGAAGTGGATTCTTATATAACTGGTAGGAAACTAATATTCATTCATTCATTTTCCAAACCACTTAATCCTACTACGGTCACAGGGAGGCTGGAGCCTATCTTAGCCAACTCTAGGTGTAGGTGGGGGACACCCTGAGCAGCTGGTTAGACCAGTTCAGGGCGAACACACACACACATGCACACAACCATTCACACCTGGGGACAGTTTGGAACAGAAAATTAGCCTAATGTATTTGGACTGTGGGAGGAAACTGGAGTACCTGGAGGAAACCCACACAAGCACAGGAAGAACATGCAAACTCCACACAGAAATGCCCTCACCTAGGACCTGAACCCTGGACATTCTTGCTGTGAGGTGGACGTGCTAACCACTACGCCATCCTGCCGCCTGGAAAACAAATATTTGAAAATCTAAAATGTGTCGACTGGCGAATGTAGAATTTGTAAAATAAAAATCTAAAGCAAAGTTTACATGAAAAAAGGGTGCCTAAGAGTTTTACAAAGGATAGATAGATAAATAGATAGATGGATGGATGGATGGATGGATGGATGGATGGATGGATGGATGGATGGATGGGTAATTCCTACTTTTCATTCCAATGTAGTAACTTTCAATAAAACAAAGCTAAACTTTCTCAGATATGTAATATAATCAGATATGTTTGATCTAACAGGTCAGACTGGTGACTGGATAAGACTAAGGAAAAATATATTGAGCTCGGTGATGATATCATGCTTTTATCATTTAGATTTTTTTATTGTTACAGGATATCATGAGTGTTTTGAATGTGCAGTTGTTATAATATTAACATGTTCTAAGAGTTAAAATCTTATTCCCTATACCCTGCAAATTTATTTGTATGTAGTACCAATAATCAACCCTTGTTTATTAAGGTTTATTATCCAAATTAAATATAAGAAAGAAAAGAAATATCAGCATGTACTTTAAATAAGAAAAATAGAGAGGACATGTTACATTTACCACATCAGTGAACCACTGTAAAACAGAGTTCTAGGAGTTCTTGTGTCGCAATCAGAAAAAGAAATAAATAAATGTAAGGATCTGAGTGACTCTGATAAGAAGCAAAGGGCCAGTAATAGTTTGTATTAGAGTTCTGTCTGTGCTGCAGAACATGACCGGGTTCTCCGAAATTAAAAGTCTAACAATTTCTTTTTAATGCACACCTTGCTGTTAAGAAAAAATTGATTTCATTAATGGATTCTGTCATTATTTTTCTTCTGTCCTCCTCCACACTTGTTTTCTCAGCTAACCAGTTTGAAGCCAGTTAATAGCATCCGTTCTTTCCTAAACACTTCTTTCCCTTTACCTAATTTGTCCACTGTGGTTCTCATCGCATCTCTCATCTCATCACGTGTAATGTTTGATTTGCTCTTACATGAAGTCTTCGGAAGTGCCACGTGATTTGTGCGTAAAGGCGCATCACAACAAAAGCAGGTAGGCTGGATAGGACCCTGGATCATTGACAGCACTGATTTAAACACATGAGTGTAAGGAAAGATGTGTGCTTACGTGTGCATTACGCAGAAGGTGTCTTGTATAGGGTTGATGTGATAGTCACACAATCCCTCGAGGTTTTTTTTTAATGGAAGGGGCGGGGAGGAGTGTGGTGCTGAAGGACAGCTCCTCCTTTCCGCACCAAAAGCCATCAACTTTGTCTGACTTTCCCACAGTTCCATCCTTCATCCTCACTCCAGCGACTTGGGCCGCAGACTTCTTTAAAGCCTGGTTTTGCTTGTAAAGATGGTCAGAAGACTTATTCGTCGTATTAATTGATGCACCAGACATGCAGGGAAGGTAAGGATGCCTCGGCATTCCTCAGATTCACAGCGGTAGTTGTCTTTTTAATGTAAAATGTCATTCTTGAGCTCAAACAGCAGCAACATGAGTCTGCATGTACTGGACGATCAGTCGCGAGATGAAGGCTTGGCTCGGATCAAGATCGCACTGCTCGGTGTTATATTCCTGCTCGCCACGGTTCTGAATCTCGGGCTCTTGCTCGTGCTCGTGAGAAAACGCGGGTCCATGTCCCGCATGCGCGTGCACGTTTCGCACCTGTGTCTGGCGGATCTCACCGTGGCCTTCTTCCAGGTGTGTCCGCAGCTCTTTTGGGACATCACAGACCACTTCGTAGGTCCAGATTTGTTGTGCCGCTTGATCAAGTACTTACAGGTGGTCGGAATGTTCGCCTCTACTTACATGATAGTGGTGATGACGGTAGATCGCTACCAAGCCGTGTGTAACCCCATGAGCTCGCTGCAGAGGAGGAGAGCGCGCTGGAACCTCCCGGTGCGCATGGCTTGGACCGTGTCCCTTGTGGGCGCCGTGCCGCAGATTTTCATTTTCTCTCGCGTCCAGGTGGCTCCGGAAGTCTTCGATTGCTGGGCACAGTTTGTGCAGCCCTGGGGACTTAAAGCGTACGTTACCTGGACAACTTTGGTCATATTCGCGCTGCCTGTCCTGACGGTGATCGTGTGCCAGGTATGTATTTGCCGCGCAGTGCAGGTCAGACTCCACACGAAGACTTGCCGAGAGGGCTGCAGCAGTGCCAGCAGTGCGCTCGGGCTCTCCAAGACTCGCATAAAGACCGTCAAGATGACAGTCGTGATCGTCGTCGTTTACGTGGTTTGCTGGGCGCCTTTCTTCACCGTGCAGCTCTGGTCAGTGTGGGACGCCGCCGCTCCGACTCAGTGTAAGTGCGAAGCCTTCTTGTTTTGGGCGACACCCTGGACAGCGCGCCAGGCCAGTGCAGGGCATCAATACAAAAGTAATCATAAAAAATATTATTATTGTTATCAATAATAAAAATAAAAGCTGGGCAAATTATTTAAATATGTTATATGTTTAATATGTATATGATATTCAAATATAGATGTGTTTATATTATATTATATTATATTAAATAAGATTCTGGCTATTAATTAGAGCCATAGAGTTTTTAGTCTCCCACTTGTGCTTTCTTGTCCATTAGGGCTGTATATGGTTTATAGAGAATTGTTGAAAACCATAAGTTTAGTTATGGTCTAAAAAGTATTTGAGTGTGTAGTACCTAATACTAACTTAAACAGAGTTACAGCACTTAAAAGTAACTTACTTTACTTTACTGCATTATTGGTAAATGATAATTTTGCATTATGAAAAGTGGAACGAAATTAAAAAGTGATTTTAGTTACTACTGATCAAAATAAATGGCAATTTATTTTCTGTCAATTAACAGATAACGAAACATAAAAACAACATTTCCCCCATAAAATGTAGTCATGTACCAGTAGAAAGTGGCACGAACTGGAATAATTTAATCAGCCCTCTATTATAGCGATTTGCACAATACTCCCATGATAAGTTCTCCCTGGGAAGTAAGTAAAATGTGTATGAAGGATTTTCCGCATCCTTTTACATGTTACCTGGACTGGGAAATTCGGCAGTGTTTGTGTTTTCCTGAGGGAAACAAAATGTTAATTATGTTGTAGTATGAAACCATTCTGATCACATACTGTTTCTATTGCAGCTGCAACTTTCACCATCCTGATGCTCCTTGCAAGTCTGAACAGCTGTGCTAACCCCTGCATTTACTTTGTCTTCAGTGGCCCAGAGCCCAAGCAACTGTTAGCAGCACTGATGTGTACGAACCACAGTGGAAGTAATGGGTCTGTGCCTGACGATGCCACCATGGTCAGTTCAGCATATCTGAGCTTAAAGAGCGTCTAATAGGTAAAAGTCCATGGCTCTATGTGAGATTTACAAAAATCTTCAGCGACCATGCCATAGCTCGTATTGTTCTAGCCACCAGATAACAGTGTAGACCTTCAGCCTTCACTTTTACAACTCTTAGGTTTCTTCAGTTGTCTAAGAAGCAAATAACCCTTCATTATTCACTGAACCTTGAAATAACTTCTAAAATTCTATGTAAAGTGTGCTTTACAGTCACTGTTGTCACCACCGTCATAGTAGTCCCACCGTGGATATGACAGTCGTGGATATAGTCTTCAGCATAGAACCTGGATGTAATTTGTGGTCTGTCATGATTAAAAAAAATAATAATTAAATAAAAATACAAAGCAATAAATCCATCATAGATAGCCACAGCAGTATTTCATTAGTTAATCTGTTCATTATACATTTATTCTTGTTTTTAATTTAGGTCAGAGGATTTAACACTGTATGCTTGACAGCCACACAGGATTGTAAATTTCAATGTCAAATGAAGGTCATTTAAACAGAGGTAAAGAAACACTGGTCTTAGATTTTTCTAAAAGTGCTACTATACAGAATGTTCATGCTTTTATTGTACAGGCTGCTTGTGTGTTTCATGTGCCAATAAAGTGTTTACGTGTGAATCAATTTAATAGTTTTTAAAAAAATGCACACTTTCTCAAAAATGTACAGGATTTCTTACAGACACTTCAAGCATCAGTGTGCTACCATGCCCTGACACACTCTCCACTATAAACTATCCACAGAAACACAACAAATTAAAGAAGGATTTAGAATTAATGTTCACTTTAAATGAAACAAAACGTCCTCACAACACTTGCTATCATTCTGTTTTCATTCCTATACTCTGGTAATAAAATAACTACATAATGTTTAGTCCAAAGGTATCAGTAACTTGGAGGTTCTGGCAGCACAAAATACCCATAATGCTAGAAAAATGAGCTAGTTGTTTCAAAAGCGACTGACTGAGGATACACTTGTTTATGTCTTGCCAGCATCACTTTAGTCATGAGAAAAAGGATCGTGGTCAAACTTTTTTGTCAGCATTTTGGTTTGCTTCATTTAAAATTAAAATAAAACAAATGACCAATATGAGAAAATGTTTTCTAATTTCATCCTTTCAACCTTGAAACATGAAATAAGATTCACTCCATCAGTGAAGAGCAAAAAACCTTATGATATCCATCAATATTTTGCCAGTTTGACTAGTTAGCTAGTCAAAATTTAAGTGAATACACAAATCAACAACAGTACCAGAAAATACAAAGCCTGCTGTAATACCACATTTCCACAAAAATATCACCACATCTCACAATGTTAAACAATCCTTAAAAAAATTCCTGCAGCCAGAATTCGATTTGGATCATCTCCAAAAATGTAATGGAGTCTTCCTTGTGCAAAGCACCACCTCTTACACCATATAACTTGTATAAAAATGTGTAAACAAACACACAAACAATCAATCAAACAAACCTGAGGTAAGCATAACCTCCTTGGCTGAGGTAACAAATAGAGTTGGAAACAAAACCTGCCTTTTTTAATTATACAACTCAATGTCAACCATAACTGTCTCTCAGTACAGTAGCATAATGTGCCTGACAGCAAATTATGATAATGATTTCAACCTTTATTTCAATCTTTAATCTAAGTTAACCATAGTATCAGCAAAAGTTTTACATTTCATGTCCTAATAAGTGGTGGGTTTCCTCACATTAACTGCTAAGACTTCAATTGGACCAGGGTCAGGACTGTTGGCCATTTCAAAACAATACATTTATTCTTTAACTTATCTTCAGCTAATGTTTTTAGGTTTGTTGTCTTGCTGCATGACTCACTTTCTTTTGTGATTAATTTCATAGATACATGTCATGATATTTTCCTTTAAAATTTGCTGAAATAATTCAGAATTTATAGTTTCAAACTGTCCTGGCCCAGATGCGGCAAAACAGGCCTAAACCACGACATTATCACCACCATTTTTCACAGATGAAAAAAGGTTCTTATGCTGGAATGCAGTGTTTTCATTCTACAAACATAAAGCTACTCATTTAGACAAACAAAAAAGTTTCATTCATCCACAAAAGTTTTTCAATAGCTTTCTGGCTTGTCCAGGTGATCTTTGACAAACTGTAGAAGGGCAGCAACATTCTTTTTGGAGAGGTTTCTCCTTGCAACCCTGCCATGCACATCATAGTTCAGTGTTCTCCTGGAGGTGGACTCATGAGCATTAACACCAGCCAGTGTGAGAGAGGCCTTCAGCTGTAGAAGCTACATGGACTCCTTTGTGACCTCACTGACTAATGCACACATTGCTCTTGGAGTGATATATTACACAGTCATAAAAACTGCCAAAGCATTTAACAGACCAGTGAAATTTACCAGGAGAATTTACCAAAGCAACCCCACCAGTGAGTATGAAAATGTGTGTGCATTATAGCCTGTGATTTATTTTCATCTCATGCAGGATCTATTCCTGCCTCATTTCCCATTGATCCCAGGATATGCGCCACATTTACTGTGACCCTAATTAGGAGTAAATGAATAATTTAATATGAATGATGAAGGCGGAAGGGGGGTTAAATAGGTGAATATGAGTTACAAATTATTTAGGCTAATTGGCTGTTCCAAATTGGTCCTAGGTCTGAGTGTGAATGATTGTGTGTGTGTTGGCCATACAATGGACTAGTGAGCTGTTCCTCGCCCAGAGTCAGTTGATGCACCATCCTCCTCGCAACCCTAGTAGGCTTAAACAGTTTGGACAGAGCCTTCAGGACAGTTGCAAGTCTTCACAGGAGTGGGTGCATCAGCAAATTCAGTCCAAGGTCGGACCATGAAATGCTCAAAGATCTGTCTTCAAGACATACAAGATATAACAGGCCTCTAATATTTTAACTTTTATGGCAGCACAATTAGAAAAAGACTGACTAAGTACGGCTTTCAAGGAGGGATAGCGAGTGGAACCAACCTGACATTTTGTAATATGCATACTTTCCACCTGGTTTATAGGAAGTCTCTTAGGGTATGTCTGTATGAGCCTGGCACATCTAGCATTTTTGTCCATACCTCAAAGCAAATCTGCTCCAGCTCCTTCAAGTATTTGTCTGTATTTAGCGTCATCCTTTGATCCCTCAATTCCGATTAGCATAATACTGCCATCACCATGCTTCACTTTGGGGATGGTGCTCTTGTGGTGATGAGAAGTGTTAGATTTTGAATTTTAGTGTAATTCTTCCATATGTCTGGGGAGTCTCCCACATGCCTTTTGGCAAACTCTAAAAGTGCTTTTTTAATTAAAACATTTTTGGCCAGTCTTCCACAAAGCCCAGCTTATGCAGTGTCCCCATTAGAAATGATGAGCAATTAACGAATGGAGCTCTAGTTGCCTTGGTAACCCTTTTGCATGTTTCCCCCTTCTAAATATTTACAAGTCAAACCGTGAGCAGTGAACAGCTAGTTTCCTACAGGAGGTGTAGATTTGTGAGCAGTATTCACTAGTGAATACTAGTGTGAGCTAGTTCAGTAATATATATATATACGTACACATATTTATATATGTAACTGCACACTTCGCATTGCCTGAAAATCTTTTGCCTCTCATCATTCATTTCAATGCCATTCATTATCTTTACATGGTCTTTTGTCGCTCATTAAGAGTGGTCCTATGGACATATATACCAGTCTCCGCGGTGGAGCTTTCTATACAGTTCAGGATTACCTTTGGTCTCTTTGTTGCCTTTTTGATTAATGGCCTCCTTGCCTGGTCTATGAGTTTTGGTGGATGGCCCTCTGTAGACAGGTTTATTGTGATACTTGTTATAATAGATTAACTGTGATATTGTACTGATTTGTACTTCTCTGCCAATTTTTTCCCTGACCAGTTTGGAGAGCTCCTTGGTCTTCATGGTGTCTATGCTTGGCGAGGCCTCTTGATTTGTGGTGTTACAGACTCTGGGGCCTTTCAGAACAGGTGTATATATATTGAGATCACTTGACACTTGGAGGTGGACCTTATTTAACTAATTATTTGACTTCTGAAGGTAATTACTAGCACCAGATCTTATTTAAGCGCTTCATAGCAAAGAGAGTGAATACATTTACACACCCCAAATCATCCATTTAGATTACAGGTTGAAAGGCATGAGGGCTGGAGCCCCAAATATTGGGACATGGTCTGCAGTGTCTATGTCAAAGCAGATGACGTCCTGCTCAAAAGACATTGAAGCCATGCTGTGTCCCTGACTGAACTCTGTCTCTGAATTAAACCATAAAAACCATATGGTTCTATGATGCATGCATAGGTGTGTACTCGATGTATGACTCAATGTTCAAAACATTTAAAATCAGAAGTTGTCATTTGCAAGAACATATTTGGTTTGGAAAAGTGCTTGAAAATAAAAAAGGCCAAAATGAAAGAGATTGATGTCATTGTTTTTAATTCCAAAAGGCACCGATTAAAACTTTACTAAAAATTCTTGAGTTTTGTCTGAAACATTCATCTTTTTTATTCATTTTTTTGGACATAGGACTACTTAGTCCGACCAGGGTCACAGGGAGGCTGAAGGTGGGGTACACCTTGAACAGCTCTCCAATCCACTGCAGGGTGTATGTATGAGTCTCTATTTTCTGGGTTTGAGTTCTGTTATTAATAATGAATCTATTTTTATATTACTGTCAATCCTCATGCAAGTCAGTGAATTTTAACAGCCAGTCAGCTACATGTCGGCCTTATTGGGTTTCCTGTGGTGGGTAGGCACAAACATCTGATGACCATCCAAATCTGTTAATAATTTTATATTATTTTATTCTATTATTCTATTCAGGAGAATCAATTCCTCAAACTGACATAAAACACATATGTTAAAAGTGAAGTAAGTTTAATGCACAAACCCTGTTACAGATCATCCAGGGTATAATCACACTAATGTGTTAAAACAGGCCTATGAATGTTTCGCATCAAAACCCATTCATTAAACTGAACCACTGAAAAAAAGGACCTTTCATCTTGGCTACAAATGCTCGAATGCTGTGTGGACAGATTTCACGCTGGCTTTCAGTGACTCTGTTGTTTACAGAATCAATTGTGTTTAATCATCATTCCAAGAAAATATCCCTGCTGGGGCTTATTGAAGGGTAGAAAATCAACTAGTACTCATTTGGAACTTTGGTCACATGCCTTCTATTGGATGGGAGGTCAAAACTTTAAATTCTATAGAGATTTCTCTACAGAATTTAAGATCATCTGCTAAATCTGCACCACTGCACTTATAGCTACATGGGAGCATGCATGAATCACATGTTCAGCTCAGACAATCAGATGCACAGCATTAATAAAATGTCATATAGTCTAATGTTGTAACGATAATCTTATGAAAAGTCACAATATTTATTTCCGTCCAGAATCTTTTTTTGCTTGTACTGGTGATGGCAGAGTCGAACCACTCTGTAAAGTCTTCTCCAACACATCCCAACGACCTTCAGTGGGGTTAAGGTCAGAATCCTGTAGCAGCCAGTTCATGTGTGAAAATGATTCCCTCCTAGGAGTGCCTACAAGCAGTTGCTGGGTGTGAACCACCGGAACTCTACTGAAGCTCTGGATCCTCTGTTTATAATTCTATTGTCAATAAATCACCCTAACTTACCTGTTGTGCTCTGGATCCTCATTTGCTCACTGTCCTAAACTTGACAGTTCTGAATCCAGTTCCAGTAATTTCAGCTTCTTAGATGTTTGCTTTCTTGCTGCAGGTCAGTAATTTGACCCTACTGAAACACACTAACATAATTTAAATGACTCACTGAACATACCATTCAGCATGGTAGAAGCTACTCCATGCATCAGATAGACGAACTGTTCACAGCTGAAATATTAATCACTGCAGTAATTATTTATTCAAGGGCTCTTGAATTTTTAAATCCTAAATTCTAACTTTTTTAATTTTTTTTTATTTTTGTATATAGCTAAACCTTCACCACTGCCACTTATTAACATTAGAGTGATTGAGTGAGTAAAACCAAAAAGGAGGTTGCACAGGAGTTGGCAAATATAATCACCATTGTACAACAGTTCAGAAAATTAAATGAAAGTAAATAAATAATGAAAACCCATAAAAGCTCCTGGTTTTCGAGTATGACATCTTTGTAAGACCTTTCAGCCTCAAAGAGCAGTATTTGATGATGGGCGCATGAAGCTCACCTGAATGTGCCCACCATCAAATACTTTGAATTTTGAGGGGTTTTTATTTTTTTTCCCATTAGAATGCATTAACAACCTCCTCTGTTTTGACAGTGTAGAGTGTACCAGAAAGAGTAAACAGTCCATTTCTCCATGACATGATTTGAGAGATGAAAGTATTCAAGTTTTTTTCTTCAACAAAAGGAGCTCATTTTTAGATTTGCTGAATACATGTTGACCACCCTGTTCCAAAGCCGTGATATTTTTATCGTAGCATAATTCGTGTGCAGCAAAACCTTTTAATCAAAGGTTTCATCATCATCATCATCATTCAGCTTCTAACAGTATACGGAACACTGCACGTGACATTCACTGCAGGAAAACCGAGGCTTGGGGTGCCCTCAATTCCCTCTCAGCTGCCCCACTGTCCAGATAAACAGAGATTATGATGGTATTCAAAGCCTCTGTTGAATCTAACCTCCTCTATGGATTGACAGTTGATTGACAAGCGCAGTCCCTGGATGGCATGTACACCTGTACACTTTGAAAAGTCCTGAATGTTCGCTGGAAGAACTATTGGACCAATGACTGGCTGTATGTCTCCCTGTCGTGGCTCTCGATCTTAATCTCCAAGAATCGGCTGGCTATGTGTTCTGCCACCAGCAACACAAGTTTTCCTCTGGGAGCCGAAAGTGATATGAAAGTCGGCCAGGTCCGCACCACTCAAAAAATGGAGTGTGAGACTGGGGTTCTAACTGATTATCTTATGGGGGCCATGTTTGCCCGGCAGGCCTAGAGGAAGATATCACTGGTCTGCCAGAAGACAGAAGGGTTTACTTTTTGTGTTTAATGAGAACCGACTCTATAGAAGTGTATATAGCTGGTGTACTGTACGGAAAAAATAATATTTTAGTCTCTCATTATACTTTAATTATAAAATTAATTTATAAAAATCAATGGTTTTATCAATTCACAAAATAATGTATAATTACTGATAGACCTGGGTAGGATAGGTGAGTCTTTCAGAGTTTTGTGTTTCAGATCAAGAAAGTTTAGCTTGAACAATCTACGAGCTTTGCATATTTTTAGTTTTTGGCATTTTCCTTCTTTCCTTAAGGCAAATTTTATCCAACCATTCTACATTATATGGATAACATTAGTTCACAGCAAGTTTTAATTCTGCCACAAAATTTTCAGTTAAATTTAAATCTCAGTTTTGACCCCAAGCCTCAAGCCATTGCTTTGAATTTTTTTCCTCTGTGCTTTGGCTCACTGTCCTATTGTCATGGGGAAAATTTAAATAGAAAATAATAAATGCCGGTAGGTGGTGATAAATTTTCCAGAAAGTACAGCTCAGTCAGTAGTGCTGGCTGCACGGCAAATCAGAGGTTCATATTAATGTCCTCTTTCCAGTATGATATAATATAAACTGCTCAAAAAAATTAAGGGAACACTAAAATAACACATCCTAGATCTGAATGAATGAAATATTCTTATTAAATACT
>JBCNYH010031677.1:0-12368 GCA_039654325.1 Tandanus tandanus | reverse complement strand
ATATATTATTAACTTGGGAGGCCATGGTTAATCAAGAAATGCAGACACCGGTGTTTAATATTGATGCTCCTTAATCACTTGATCTCAAAGTCAGACATATGTAAAGTAAAGGTTTCCATTGTTAGCGTGCCCTAACCACTATTTTAAAATAATAGCCCCACTGGAATATTTTATATTATTTTTATATCTAGGATGGCACTGTGGCATATTGGAAAGCACATCTGCCTCACAGACCAAGAAGGTCCTGGGTTCGAGTCCCGAGTTAGGGCATTTCTATGAGGTGTTTGCATGTTATCCCTGTGCCTGTGTAGGTTACTTCCAGGTTCTCCAGTTTCCGCCCACAGTCCAATGGCATGCACATTAGGCTAATTGGCTATTCCAAATTGCCCCTTGGTGTGAGTGTGAGAGTGAATGGTTGTTTGTGTTGGCTCTGCAATGGCCTGCCAAGATATTCAGGGTGTACCCCACCCTCGGGTGGGTTTCCAGTGGGTCATCCAGTTTCCTCCCACAGTCAAAAGACATGCTCATTAGGCTTATTGCTTATTCTGGATTGCCCCTTGGTCTGAGTGTGAATGGTAGAGCAATGTGTTGGTCCTTTTTTGCATGAAATTTGGAAAAATGAATTATGTGTGGCTCACTTTTACATGACACTTGAGGAGTATTAATAAGGTGCATTGGCCTTAACTCAAATATATTGAACAAAAGTGTTATTTTTTTTTACTTTATTTGGGTTACACAATTTTTTTTACCTTTCCTTTTGGTTTGCTTAAGCCCAAGCAATGTTTTCATGACTAATGCTTTTCACAGTTATATAACTATTAGAGAGATGGGTTTTTTTACAGAAAAAATTTTTTATGTCACCAGACACGGGTTGGGGATTGCCTTCCCCTCACTTTTCTCATCCTTTTGTCTTAAAATCTGTTGCAACAGACAAAGGGCTAGGGGTCATATTGTCCAAGCTGATGGAGGAGGAAGAGTTTTGGAGCTCTCTGTTGTACATCAGCCACAAGCTCTCAATGTGAGAGAGTAAGTACAACATGATCAAGTAGGAGTGTCTGGCCAGCAGTTTATTTTCTGTCCACAGCTTACTTAAATTTCTCCACCAGATGTACCTGCCTCTTCAGCCCTTCAAGTTCAAGCTGGATTGCAGGCCAGGGTCAAATAATGGGGCAGATTATCTCTCCTGCTAGGGGGAGTTAGATGCAGTTGAATGGTGGGGTTATTTGGCAGCAAGGGCATGATAGAGCATCATGATAGAGTATCCACTGGTGAGACAACTGGTAAAATTCCACCACATATGAGTACTGCCAATATTACAGGGGTTTTTTTACAGTAGCAGAGCTCCCATTAGCATGTGGCTTTGCTGGATTTGCACACTTTTTTTTGTGCCTCCCGCATACATTAATCTTTGAGGAGGGAACCTTCCTGCAAAAAATCAAGTGTCAACTTGGACGACCAATCAAAATAAAGAATTGTGCATAGCCCAGCCAATCAGCGATATCTGCTTTTAATAACAAATGGGAATTGCCCCTTCTCAGTCAGGCATACATTATAATCGGTTATCATAACAATTCCTAGATCCTGTGTATTTATTTAATAATGCCTCCATGTCAACAAACCATATTTAGGTACATAAACAAACCCACATTCACCACTACCACTGAAAACAACGCGGCTGAAACTGATACAGTTGGCAATCATGTTGGTGCACACCAAGATGCTGGTGACCATGAAGCTGTAAGTAATGTATTTTATTGCTAATGAAATACTAATAACGTAAGATAAGTGACAATCACATTATGTTTCCACATTACTTTTGTTAATGACGCATCCATCCTGTATGTTAATGAGATAGCATTTCCCTGCAGTATCAACAAATGCACGTGATTGAAGGGGCATGCTTAGTGCTGTTTTCTTTAATAGCTGGTAGAGATGTGTCAGTTTTTTCGAGTTTAACTGTTTTTCATGTTAATTTCTGTTAGTACAGACTGGGACAAGAACATAACACAGACAGCCAAGATAAGTTGTGACTAAACACTAGCATGGGTCTAATCATGCTTTTTGTGGAGAGAGTACAAGTAAAGCATATTCGCTTCTTTGACTCGGCGCAATGTTATCTCAGGCAGTTAAGAGATGCGCAGGTGCATGAGAGAGAATTTTTAACCTTCAGACTCGAGTTCGATGCCTCGCTTATTTTAACTGTCTAACAGTTTATACATTTATTTGCTTTTGTTTGTATAAGTTGTCTTGGTGAAAAACACAGATACAACATATGTTAAACTTTGTTGAACAACCAAGTGGCGCATCAGATTTCACTCTGAATCAGATTTATAGTCTTGACGAATCTGCAGAAGTCAAACAGAAGAAAAATGCAGGCAGAAATAGCGGAAAGTAAACAACTGTAAGCCAGCATCACCAGTTAACATGAAAACCAGTTAAACTGGAACACATGGTTCTCAGTGGGAACAATTACAAGGTACAGAATCAGAGGGAAGGAGTAATGTCTGGAGTGTTTTCAAGAAAATGGTGGGGAATACCATGAGTCGATCATGAAAATGAAAGTGCAAAACCAAGCATCCATGAACACATGAAGAATGAATTTAAACTTTATTTTTGTGAGAAAATGCTGGAGCCATCATTGTCCCCTTATCAATGGTGGACAAAAAACTTGCAGAAGTATCCAAATGTAGTATATAATGGTATAAGTTTTAACAAACATGCATAATTCAAGTCCCCTTCAAAATGTTATGACAAACGGAGACATCCCCCCATTTCTAAATTGCTAGTGGAAGCTCTGAGTAGGTAATATTAAAACCAGATAAATACCCAGCTCACTTGTCCAGCTGTAAGCTGTTATCTCCAATCAACACAGACTGCAAAATCATCAGAAAATCATTGCCCACCAGAATAGAAATCGACATCTGTAATTTATGTTGATCAGACAGGTTTTATCAAAGGAAGACATGCATACAATAACACACATAGGCTTTTCAACGTGTGTTACTGTATGCATAACAGAGGAAACAATAATAGCTTCATTTTATGCAGAAAAAGCTTTTGATCAATCCAGATGAACATTCGTATTTACTGCTCTATACAAATTTGGATTCGGAAAATAATTCATCAACTGGCTAAGAACCCTTTACCATTCATCAAAGCATCGTTACAACCAACAGGTCATCAGAAATGTGCTGTCCAACTGTACATTCTATTTGCACTACCTCAACCGAATCTACTCTGTACATCATTTCATCTCATTTTAATTTTTCATATTCCATATAATCCTTTTCTCTATCTCTTTCGGCATTAAGTGTCCCATTCTTGTGTTGTCTTTTTCTTTTCTTTTTAGTACTGTTGTTGTACTGTACTGTCTGTAACAGTCTTGCACTGTTTGCACATCGATGCACACTTTGCACTTTATGTGGCTAAGACAAAAAAACTGGTCTTAGCTCTGTGTTGTTTTTGTTGTACGAACTTTGATTTGACCCTTGTTGTATGTTTATGTAGCACCTGGTCCCGGAGAAACGTTGTTTCGTTTCACTATGTACTGCATCAGCTATATGTGGTTGAAATGACAATAAAGCTTCTTGAATCTTGAATCTTGAGTCTTACATGATGTAAGTTTGCTGGCCATGTTGGTTATAGTCTTTATTCTCAAAACAGTGCTAACTTATTAAATGTGTACAAAATAAAACACTTTTCTTACTTTATCCAAGTGTAAATCTGCATGTTACATCTGACAGTGTATGATTAAGAACCCAAAATAGAAATGCTACTGGTGCTGGTAATGTACATGGTTTTCCAAGAACTTTGTGGTTACAAAGTTCTGCTGTGGTTATATGTGGGTATTACAGTAAAACAATATCCTATACTGTTACAACAATGTTATGTGAACACTTATTATTTCTTGATACTGATGTATTTATTGCTTCAAAAGTTACCAAAAGTTACCAAAAAAAATAACACTTTGTCATGATCTGTAACATGAAATAATAATTTTAACGTAATTAAAGTATTTTCACATTTATTAGGGCTACAGATGCCTGTGAAACGATTCTGAAAATTTCAGACTCTATCTTTTGTTGTTCAATAGTTATGGAAGCTTGAAAATGGTTGGAAATTTAAAGTCCATATTTTAGTCACAATTTTAGGGTCCCCCCTGCCTACTTCAAATGGCCATAACTTTGGAACTATTTACAATAAAGCCTTGAAATGTTGGATTTCCCATCATATATAATGTACTTTAAGTGTGTAAAAATCTGAGGGAACCAAGTGGGGCACTTTCAGAAAATTGGTTGATTTCATATGGACACTAAGTACTTTCTTAATACATCAGAAAAAGCACACCTGAAGTACCATAATCCTGTGCTTTGACACTATACTAAGTGTACTTAAATTAATAAAGTGATCCAAAGTAGAGCTAAATGCAGGTAGATGAAAATAACCTGACAAAAACAACTTAATTAGCTCAGTTCCTATATGCCTAATGAGTTGTTGAACAGTATTGTAAAGTATTACTCTAATATGTGCAGGGCTGCAGTTATGTTTATGATTTTCACATGTAAAGTCAAGTTTGCAGGCAAAAATTGAATGTAGGTTAACATGATTATATTCAAGCACTCACTCTTGATCTTAAATTTGCCGTAAATTAGAATAAATTAGCTAGACTTATGATTATATCTAAACTACATTTTCATAAAATGATATTATGCATTACATACTTCCTAAACTTTTTAAACTTATATATAAATAAAAATATAAGTTAAGTATCAACTGGGAAGGAAACATGTAAACTTTTAATTAATGTCAATCCCAAATAAAATAATATATCACACAGATTCCAGTGAAAACTTACCTTGTGCTCAGCAGTCTGCTGGTAGAAAAAAAAGAAGAAATAAGGCCCAGATAGCTCAGTCAGTAGAGCATCAGAATTTTAATCTGAGGGTCCACGGTTCAAAGTCCCTGTTTTGGGGGCAGCCGTGACCTAAAAGGTTGCCAGTTTGATTCCCAAACCAGCAGGAAAAATGTTTCCCTTCCTCCACATTCATGGCTGAAGTGCCCTTGAGCAAATCACCTAAACCCCAACTGCTCTCTGGGCACATTTATGAAATATATATATTGATTATTGTTCCTTGTCAAGATATTCTGCACAATCAAATCTGTTTTGGGTTACACATGGATAAATTAATTCTATTTTAAAAATTGTGCTGTTTTCACTGCATTTCTGCTTTATTCCTTATCCATCAGATTAACATAGAAAGCACACATTTGTGGACAATCTGCATAGGATTTGCATAGGTGTGACTCTACTAAAAGTGTCCACTAAAAGAATAAGAAAGGACGACCTCCTAAACGACTCATCACATTAGTGTACAGTGTGTACGGTCTGTAATGTCACTGCAATCTTAAATACCTTAAAGACCAGACAGGCAGCTTGAGAGCCCACAGTGGATGAAAGAATTCAGAGCGACACCAGTGTTTGTTTTTGATGCTTCTGGATCACTTTATCTCAGGTCTCAAATCAGACAACTGTAAAGTAATAATATCCATTGCAACAATTGGAATTTTCCCATATCTTCCAAACTCTTTGTTAAGCCTATGGACATCCTCGAATATTATATCAAGTCCATTGCGACCAAATAATGCTATCTTGGTTGTAGCTATTTAACAGACAATGATCACTTGACATTTACCCTTAAAAAACATAAGGCATTATAGATATTAATAGACATAAATGTAAAATGCTGCTTAGTTAATGTTTTTGTTTAAATGAGATCACTTAAATCTAAAACAAATCGATATTTGTGAAATACATGTTTATTAAAACATTATTATTGCTTAAAGAGTATTATGCATCACCATACTGCTGCCTTTATAAAATAAACAACACATATTTAAAGACTTATATGATACTTTTATTTATTTATTTTTATATAATATTTATATTATATTATATTTGTGAAAATATTCTATACATGTACAATACGTGTATATTTTTATAAATATTATGCATTTATTAAATAGATTTCTTTGCTGAGAACTTACCTTATGCACTCCGCTTGTGGCAAAAATGAGAAAGGGAACAATAAATGAAGAATCAGTAAGTCTGAAGATTTCCAGGAAGCATTTTACTTAGAAATAACATATCAGGTGTTATAAATACTGGATAAATATTTTGTCCAGAATATTTAATGCAAAATGTTTTTGGAAATTTGGAAATATTTTTTGTTTTTGTTTTAAGCTCCTTCTTACAAAGCAAGTGAAAAAAATAGGGGGAAAAAACCCAAGACCGATGGACCCATGAACATTTGTAAACCATTTGCATGACCACAGCCCTTTTTCCAACCTGTATCATTTAACCATTTAAGAACTAAACCTAAGCTTGCTTGGGAATGTGTGCTTTTGACATTTTACATGGATATTAAAAAAGAAATTATTTTCACATTTCTGCTTCAGACCAAATCTGTTGACAAAAAAATGACAGGTATAAAAACAGAACATGGTCAATATCACCTGTTTTCCTTCCAAATGTTTCTCTGTTTAAAAAAAAATGCTGTCCCTTGAAATGTTATTTTAGTAACAGGCAGAACACCTTTAGCAGCAATTACCTTAAATTACATTTAAGAAACTGGACCTTGCAGGAACCTTGCTATTATTGCTGTTTGATAGCTTGATCTTGGTTCAGATTGCGCAAATGTAAATAAAAAAGGTTCACTGTAAGTAAAATGACTTTGCTTAGAAATTTGAATTTTACCAAAATTCCATTAAAAATACCAGATTTATTGCAATAAACTGAATTAGTTATACTTAAGAAATCATTGCATCTCATTTTTGGAACCACTTCGGCACGGGGATGCTGGAGCCCATTTCAGCCGACTGTGGGTGAAGTTCACTCAGAACAACTCAATAGACCTTGGACCAGCACACATACAACCATAGGGGCAATTTAGAATATCCAGTTAGCCTAATGTGTATGTCTTTTGACTGTAGGATGAGACCGGAGCAACCCACACAGGCAAAGGGAAATGTATAGATGGATTGCAATACACGTCACAGCCCGGAAACAAAACAAAGCTACTAGTTTTAAACAAGAGGATTTTTTTAACAGAAAAAGGTGAAGCAAATGGTTCAGTAATATATCCAGAGCGGATATGGACGTAAACAAGCTTGAGATCCGCATTTGCAGGGATCATTTTATAACCGGTGAGTGTACATGTAAAACTCTTTTGTTGTGTGTTGTTTTGTTTATTATCATAAGAAAGACATTCTTTATAAATAATTATAGTGCAAGCGAATAACAGAGTGAGAGAAAGTAGATCTTGTTAGCTTTTTCGACTGGCAAGCAGCAAAACGGTAAAACGCCGTTCACAGTTAGTACTAGGTAGTTAACAATCTGCAAACTATACACTCGGCCATAGATTGAATAACGCACAATAATCTTTTAAAGGCTGTAATGGTCAATTCCATCACACAAAGCTATTTTGTCAGGGTATCTCTGTTGTGCAGAGACGGGTAGCGTGGGAGCATACTGCAAGAGAGCCATTGTGTGAGTCCGAGTTTACCAGTTTGGTAAACTTATTGTGTGGCTTCCAGCATGGCAGACTACTTTGTTGCTCTGAAACGAGCGCAGCGAGCAGAACAGCAACACTAATTGTGCTTTCACGCATGGATGCTAAAGCCAATATTTGGTTGGGCTTGGTAGCTCTCCCAGAATTCCATGGGCGACTCGATTTATGTGGTAGTGCATGCGTGGCACGATTATAGGAAGGTTGAGCTGTTGAGGGAGCCATTTTGGTTGGGCTCAGTTGCCCTCCCAGAATTCCATGGGTGACTCGATTTATGTCATAGCGCATGCGCGGCACGATTAAAAGAAGGTTGAGAGAGCCACTTTGATTGGGCTCGGTAGCTTCCATGCAGAAATAAACGGGCCTGGAGAGATAAAAAAAACGCGTACAAGTGGACTATATAGACTTGGATTACCTGCCCCTCACTGCACTCAACTTCTCTATGAGAACTTCTAGTATACACATATATATATATATATATATATATAGTCATTGACAAAAGTCTTGTCGCACATGTGGACATTCATGTATAAAAGCCCACCTATTAACCAACCTATTAACCGATTTTCATCAACTATGCCTACAGATTGTTTTCATCAACTATGCCTATGAATACAGATTGTTTAGTGAAAGCAACAGGAAACTGAAAATTTATTTATACTTTTACAGCTAATAAAAGATGAACAAAAGACTTGTCGCAATCAGGTAACATCAAATTCTGGATCAAAGTAATTAGTAAAATTAGTAAAATATAATTAGTAAAATATAATTAGTAAAATTAGTAAAATATAATTAGTAAAATTAGAAAGCTCCATTAGTTTTTCTAGATTTGAATGGTCTATTAGTAGATTAAGCCACTGAGTAATGGATATCTTGATTCTGTGTTAGGATAATTTCGGTCTCTGTATGAGTCTCTCCTCTCTATGGTCGCGTGCTTCTCCACTCTAGACTTCCGGATCCAGGAGCAGCTCAAGAACAAAGAGTCAACTCAGGTTTCAACCCAAATGACAGTTTATTATCAAGCCACTGAAAGACGGACCACAGAACATGATATATATACTCTCTGTGCAAGTGTACACGAGGGTTATGGTATATTTACGTACACAAAGCAGGAATA
This sequence comes from Tandanus tandanus, assembly GCA_039654325.1. NCBI lineage: Eukaryota > Metazoa > Chordata > Actinopteri > Siluriformes > Plotosidae > Tandanus > Tandanus tandanus. Next base: position 3,686 of record JBCNYH010031677.1, on the reverse strand, counting down.
GAACATCTCCATACATGGTTACAGACTCAGTTTCACAAAGAGGACATAATAAGAAATAGTTCCAGGTAAGGTTGTATGTTCAGTTGTTCAAAGCAGAAATAGTCTGCAGCTGACAGACATGATTTAACACACAAGCAGATGCTGGTTTCCTGTCACTCTCATAATTATGCACACATACCAACCCTTAATGCTTAACTTTTATCTTAGAACAATTTATCATATAAAACAATATATTCCCTCATTCTGTCTTTCCAGTTCAGTAATAAGTTTTTTTTTTTGGCAATAGTTAACGATATAAATATAAATGATTGAAGATGCCTGGGTGTGTGCAGTTTAGAGACGTCACCAAATAATGCTATGATAGGACCTAAGGGGATGCTGAGGCTGAGGATCTTAGATAGCCGGCTCATGACCCCCGACCAAAAGTCTTGGACATGTGGGCAGAGCCAGAGTGCATGGAAGTAATCATCTGTTGAGGTTGAACAATATGAGCATGTATTACTTTGGCTGAAGCCCATGCGGTAAAGTTTGTGGGTGGTAATGTGGGTTCTGTAATGTGGGTTCTGTGGAGGACTTTATACTGTATTAGCTGAGTTTTGGAATTAACAAATCATAAAGAATGTGTTATTGCATAAGTAAAGTCTGTGGGCTTTTACACCCGAGCCAGTGGCTCATCAGACTGGTGTTTATTCCCGGTTTCTGTAGCGTGAAGCGACAAGGAGTTCAACTCCACCTGGATGGGACGCTAGTCCATCGCAGGTTACCTTACCACTATTTTTTTATAATTTTTTTTTTTACTGGTACCCATTTATACTGCTGGGTGGACAGAGGCACACTTGTGGTTGAGACCTTGCCCAGGGGTCTTAGCACAGTGGGGGACTAACGGGGGACTCAAACCCATGACCTCCTGATCATGAGCCCAGCACCCTAACCACTGCGCCACCGGCCCCACGATTTGGTGTTATTGCATATTTTTTGCCAATTACTTTACATTGGTAGGTTTTTTAAGTCTGTGGTCCACTTGTCTATAGGAATTGATATTGTGTTGTCTGCAGATGCTAGAAGTTTGTATATTTTGGATAACAATTTTTGAGGTTTGAGTAATTGTAATTTTAATTTAAGGGGTAGGGTGAGATTGCTAAAATTCCTAGTGTTGATGGGTTTTTTTATTACTTCTTTTAACTGAATATACTGAAAGTAGCTGTGATTTAGAATGTTATATTTTTTTTGGATGTGGTCGAAAGTTCGATAAGATAATGTGGTGCGAGACCATTAAGTGCTTCATAGGTTAAAAGCAGTAATTTATATTCGATTTGAAATTTAATTGGGAGCCAGTTTAGTGTAAATATGATAGGGCTGATATGCTCGTATCTTCTGGTTCTAGTAAGAACTCTTGCTGCTGCATTCTGGACTAACTGGAGCTTGTATATGCACCTATTATCCAGACAGTAACACATTACAATAATCTAATCTCAAGGTAACAAAACCATGAACAAGTTTTTCTGCACCCTGCAATGACATATTTCTTACTTTAGCAATATTCCTGAAACAAAAGAAGGCTACCCAAGTAATATTATCTACATGAGCTTCAAAGGAAGGACTGGGGTCAGTAATCACTCCATGGTCCTTTACTGCTGCACAAGATGAAACTGAAACTGAAACACAAAACACAAAAGTTACTAATCAGAAACCTTATTTCTAGCTGCATGTGATCTGAGTACTAGTACTTCTGTCTTATCAGAGTTTAATGAGGAAGTTAATAAGCATCCAGTGTCTAATGTCGTTTACACATTTATCAACTTTATTAAGCTGGTGTCTCTCATCTGGCTTTTGTGAAATATATAACTGTGTATCATCAGCGTAACAATGAAAGCAAATACCATTTTCATGAATAATATTACCCAAAGGGAGCATGTATAGAGAAAAAAGCAGTGGGCCTAGTTACTGACATTTCTGACTTTAAGTTTAGGGAATACATTTTTTTTGCCTGATATTTTCAATTTTAACATTAAAAAAGTTCATAAAGTCACTGCTATGTTGATGGTCTACACATTTTATTAATGGTCTTATTCCTAGTTAATTATGCAACAATATTAAATAAGTATTTTGGATGTTTTTTCATTCATTCATTCATTCATTCATTCATTTTCTGAACCGCTTAATCCTAATTAGGGTTCCATCTCAGCCGACACTGGGCGAGGGCAGAGTACACCTTGGACAGCTCACCAGGCCATCGCAGGGCAGAAACACGCTGACGGCAATGCAGCCTATGTGGTACTTTTACTAGAGTTAATTTTCGTCTTTTTATTGTGGGTCATCCTGTGTAATGAGCAGAACACTTAGTGGTACACTTGTTCCACTATGACCTTTGGGCACTTAAGCTGTATCTCCACATCCACTTATGACAGAGACTTAATATTAGGTTTAAATGAAAGGTCTTTGGACAGGGATTTAGATAAGGTTGATATGGTTGCTAGGGTGACCATGGTAGCTGTGGAAAAATACTCATTTTTTTATATCTTACAACCACTCATGACAGAAACTTGATGTTTGGTTCTGAATTTTAAGTAGAGTAGATGTGGTTGCTAGGGAAAACAATGATAACTATGGAAACAGTTTTATATATATATATTTATATATATGTATGTATGTACTCATGTGTGGCGCCCTACACAACACCAGAGGTCCGTCCGCCTTCCTTGTGTGGTAGAGGACCGTTTTCCTTATAGGGAAACACTTATTTAGGTAATTAAAAATATTGTCGATGTGGAAGTGTTAAGGGACCCAAGTCTTAGAAAAACATCCAAGGTATCCTTTTCATTCAATTTATCAATTAAATCAGAAAAAAAAAAAAACATGACCAATAGTGTTTAAGTACTTCCTCCACCACTGGTTAAGACATGCTTTTTTTCTAGCAGTAAATTGTAAACTGTTAGTGAATCTGGCCCATGGTGTTGCATTAGTATACTGTCTTACTTGGGTACAGCTGTGAGGGATTACAAACAATGTCAGTACCAACTCAACACTGTTCTCAGAATTATGTGGTGCAGCTATATTGTATGTGTGTACAAATATTTGAGCTGAGATGTGTGATAAAATAAAAAGTAACATTTTGAATGAAATGGTTTAAAGAATGATTGACTTCTTCAGAGTCAAACAGGATCACTCACTCATTTTCTGAACCGCTTAATTGTATTAGGATCTCAGGGAGGCTGCTATCTCAGCCAACACTGAGCAAAGGCGGAGGAGATAAGAACTATTGGAAGCAAGATCAAAAAATATTGCTTTGAATACCTAAGACATGCATCTATACCTGGAAAAAAATTCAGATATATTCCAGCTGGGCCACATTGGATTTTTTTCAACTCAAAAATTTTCCAAATTTCAAAAATTGTCAATTTTTTAACCCTGATAAAAATTATTCTAAGGCACCCAGAATTCTGCAAATGTCTTTGTATATAGCCTGGGTGGTATAAAATCATAAAACATTAGGTTTGTAATTATTTATAAAATATCTTGAGATTTACAGATATCTGTCTGGCGACTGTTCTTGACAGAAATGTAAAATTTTTGTTAGCTAATAAAAAGAAGGTTCATCGACAAATGTGCTTTCTCAATGCATACCACTTATTTAGGGGCCCCAGAGAATAACCTGTGCAAATTTCATGCATCTGGCTGCATTAGGT